>CBMN011745698.1:5828-17755 GCA_000582825.1 Hordeum pubiflorum | reverse complement strand
TCGGAGATCGTTCTTGAGTTCGTGTTTTCTCTTGTGATTTCTCCCTTTTTTCCCTCCGAGTGTGAAAAGATCGACACACACGATTGTGCCCCATATCAGTTTTAAGACAAGACATTAGGCTATGTGGGTTGATAACTTCATCATCGTTGTCCAGTTCGTCGTGATTCTAGTGTTGTTTTACTCATGCGATCGTTGTGATCGTATGTAATGTTGTGAAGACTTGCTAGGATGATAGATGGTAAGCTCATTATGTAGGATACGAGGTTACTAAAATCATTCTATGTGTGCAACCAAATAACTTGCTTTGCATCAGAACACTCATGCGTAGACAACCAAACACTGGGCATAAATTGTTGCCTTGATGCAGGGGAGGCAATATATAGACAACCAAATAACATGTAAAATATGGTTTTCTGCCAGCATTACTTCAACCAGCCCCATATCACTCACATATGCAAAGGGGAAGGGGAATCGGTGCAGGTAAGCAAACGCAACCTAGCTATGTGAACTCACACAGTAGTCGGCATGAACACATGCACAGGGTGGCCATGCACGCATGTGAAGCAGCTGGAGGTAGCAAAGGTGGAGTACGTATATGGGTGTATCACTGGCCGTTGGGGGATTCTGTCCCTGGAATCAGGGAGCAAGAGGCCAAGACGGATGGATGCCGTTGGGGATTCTAGTCGCTGGCTGGCTGGCTGGCTCCCTGCCCGGACGCATGAGCTCACGGCGGATACGCACGATATCTGCGTGCGCGTACCCGTACCCGTATCCGTCTCCTTCTCCGTGGTACCGTAAGCAACGGCACATGCATGCGCGCGCGGCTTAACACCGTTGAGAAATGAAATCCATCCCTGCCCTGCCTGGCGCTACCCTTTTGGTCTCGGTCGTACGTACATGCCCCCCGTCCACCGGCGACCACTTTCTGTTGGGTTGGTCTTGGAGATGGAGCACTGTGCGGTGCTGTCATGGGTGGGCGACCCTACACCTACAGAATACGTGCTGTGCTCCACCTTTCCGTTGCCGTTCGTTGCTCCCCTGCCTCACACACACAGCACACTGGTACGCACACTTGTGTCACTCCCACCTCCCCTTGCTTTCTGTTATCCCCTTTTTTTTTCTCTTCTTTTTGTTGGCTTGAAGCTTTCTGTTATCTTTCCATGGACCCGATTCTTTTTTACAGATAAGTACGCAACGTACTCCACGTAGCATCTTCTGCATTTTCATTTTAAATATATATACGGATGTGTACACACGTACGTACGAATTAAAGCAGCTTTTTTTTCAAGAAAAAAAAGTTCTTCCTCCCCTGGCCCTGTTTTTTTTTCTTTGTTTTTGAGGGAATCCCCTGGCCCTGCTGCAAGGAAATACTAGCTGCTTTGCTTCCCCCCGTGAAAATGGGCTTTCTGTTTCATCTCAAGGCTCAAGCGGGGCCCGCTGGGACGTTTGTCACGCAACAACGGCATGGCGTGAGACAGGAGAGACACTGGACTCCACGATCCTTTCTGCCACTTGTTTCAAGAGAGTGGTAGAATCGATATAGGAGTATTTGTTTGTTTTCCATGGTGCATCTAAAGGTACGTGATGCGCTGCGCGCTCACCACACGACAAGACGTACGCTCCGGACTGCAATGACTAACCAGTCAAAGTACAAACTTAATTAATAATCCATATACGTACGTACGTATGTATACAAAGCGGTACATGTGATGGACACGGAGACCGGGCTAGTACTAGTATCGATCGAGCCCGGCCGTCGGTTTGATGGCCAGCAGTTAACCCTGTCGGTCGGCCGATTTCTGCGTCGCCGGAGGCTAGAGCTGCAAAAAGACATGTGTCCGCAAGTTTTGATCGAGGAAGATACTACTGCTCCAAGTCCAAGAGAAGAGAAGAGAAGAGAGCGTGGGGCGATCAAGACGTCCGTACTATTGTACTGTTGCCGTGAATGCATCACACGCTGCCATGATCTTTCACATTTACTGCACGCCAGCGTACCGTACGTACGAGCTATTCCACAGACACCACCGTACGTAGCACCAATGCTTCGCATCGGGACACAGCCACCATGCAGTAAAAATAAATCTCCACCACCACCACGATTGGCGATGGCGATGGCGATGGCGATTGGCGACTGCGAACCCAGAAAAAATCACTCGCACACGTACGGCTCGTCCGTGTCCGTGTGCATGCATGCATGCATGCACAGCGAGCGCACGTACGTACCAACTATAGGGCAGTACTACAGGAGGGAGAGAGAGACAGCCAGCTATGGACTTTGGACTTGGAGTCGTGGAGAGGCCGACCGGGTTGGTTCATTCCTAGCTTTGCTCGTCGCCGGTGGGACTGTCAGCGGTGAAAATGCTGCGCGCGCGCGTGCGTGCGTGCGTGCATATTTGTCGATCGTCCTTTTGCATTTCCTCCGCATGCACAGCAAGCACAGTGTAGAGTTGGGCATGCATGCAGATGCAGATGCAGATGCAGCTGGGCTTTGTAGGCAGTAGAAGTGAAGTGAGGTGAGCACAGTGCAGTGACTGTAACAGTGGCGCTAGCTATCACTATTACGTGGAGTAGCAGTGCAGCCAATAGAGAGTCTAGGCCAGTTAGGCAGATATAGCTAGCTAAGCTAGCTAGGTGTGCATTGCATCGCATGTGTAGCTAGTACCTATTGTAGTTCCTAGGGCTAGGGTGGTACACACACACATATATGAGCGTATGCATCACTGAATGCAATGGCTCATTCGAGCCATGTGTACCCTTTTCTTTCCGTGATGCCAAATGCGGTCACTTGTCATACGTGGGCGAGAATCATCGTCTGGGACGCTCTTTCTCCATCTCAGGCCCAGCCCAGATCAGTTTTATACTACCAAACGGAAGGAATGGAAAGGGCAAAACTTGAGTGCTAGTAGGTGTTTTAGCTCGCACACACTAGAGGAGCATGACAAGATGGTAGCTAGGTAGAGAATCCGATGCTCTTCGAGGGGGGGCATGCACCCTGTGTTGTGCGTGCACAGCACAGCATAGCGATGGCATAGGCGCACGTCGATCTCCTCTCTCATCTGGGTGTTGGTTTGTTGTTGGGTTTGTTTGGCTCCCTCCCACTCACTCAGGAGTCAGGAGATAGAGACGGTGCCGGCCCCGCTCGCTCCCATCATCCCCTCCCCAAAGCCATGGCCAAAGGAATCGGGCCTCACGCGTCTGGTCTGTGCTTCCCGGGAGGAGGAAAAATGCGTGACATGCATGCCATGGACGAGGGTGGATGGATGCACGTCACGTCCCTTTCCCAACAGCCGCGTAACAGCTTCCCACGGACCAGCTGCCTCACATATGCCCACATTCTCGCTATATGTGTGGTGGTTCATTGAGCTGAGTGCCCTGCCCTAAAGCGTCAAGCGCCGCGCAAAACTTCTCTAAGAGTTTATCTCATCAATAATATTCCTCATTGTCAAAAGTTGTACTAAGTCAGTGACAATTAATATGGATTATTTTTAAGTAATTCTATCCACACATAAGACTGGGCACTGAATCGTTTAGTAAAAATGGAAACTAATTTCTACACATATATCTGTTTCAAATTGATGAACAGGGTTCAGTTGGTTGGCTGGACCAAGTGAATGAACAGTCGTACACCCACACATGCCACCTACGTCTCCTCTTTAAGTTAAATTTTGGGTGTCTATTACTACTTTTAAACTTAAATTGGAGTAGCTATCTGAAGTCCATATTAGCATCAATGTTCAATTGGAGTAGCTATCCACACATGCCAAATGGTGAACGTGCGTCAATGTTCCATCTGCAGACAACCTCAATCATATTTATATCCTACCGCATTTTCAGCCCTCCAGTTGGTCCATGCACATCTGCACAGTGTTACAACCAACAACTGACGAACTCATTGCGTGCGTGTCCTATACTAAATGCTAAAAAATACTCCACTGATGCTTCAATTCGTCATCCGTTTTCAACTACCCGATTGGTTGGGCTTACAAATATCACCATCGCTATGGACTCAACCCTGCAATATTACTCCAGCAACTACTCCTAAGTAGGGTAATCAGTTTCAAAATGGTTATTTCTAAATCTGCACAAAGAACACCATGTGAAGTCAGAATTTTGATTTTGTTTCTAGAAGCTAAAGAGAATGCCTGCGATTTGAATGAAGTACATATTATTTGCACATGGAGTCATAACTTGAGGATTCTTCCAGCGTTCCCGTCTGTATGTATAATTTTTGGTGTTTATTTTTAATTGCATCGGTGCACACGAAGATGGAGGACGAAATGCTCCAAAAGTTTGTGACAAAGATGTCACGTTTTAACCTGGTCTTGTCTTCCTCTGAATAGGAAGAAACAAGGCAAGAGACCATCTAGGTAGTTAAGGAGATATTCCACCCTTGGAGGCATCTCTTGTTGTTTTCAGATTGCTTTCATCGGTGTTTTACGTTAGCAAGAAGGCAGACGTTAAGGCCAGTTTTGACCTGTTGAAGTAAAATTATTGCTGCTTCCATGTCAACTTGCACATGTAATTTACACCTACAGTCTCAGTGTTGTAGTTGACGCGTGATAAGCAGATAAATTATTGTGAAACTGTAAATATGTCATTGCGGTACAAAATTGGCAGGCGTGATGGGTTTTCAGTAGCCGCCGTAGTAATAATCAAAGGAGGGCTTAATCTATCAACTTATCTAGGCCTGTCATGCAATAATCCTGACGACAGAAGAGAATGATGCCTATACTCTATTCGACCAAAAGGGTAATGCCATACCTATCCCGATTACCAGAAGAGTTTTATATATGCTTTCCCTCTGAAGCAACCCATTGCAGTTGCAGGCCGGGGCAAAGGTTTGTGGTGAAAAGGAAGCCCGGCCCGAATAGTTGTGATCAAGTAAGTCATATCAGTTCAGATACAAAAATATATTATACCTCAGTAGCATGCGTGCATGTCTTTAAGACAGGACTTGACCTGAACTACCAAATGTAGTATAAGTTGAGATTTTATTTTGCTGTAGTGGATTCAGACGTGAGAGTGTCAGGTCACACATAGCCTGACCCAGTCCAACCCAGTCATCGTTGGTGCTCCATCCACGTCTTCATCCATCCATTCAGCAGATCAACAGGGTCACTAGTCCGATATTTTGCTGAACACCTTCGAGTGTGTGTGTGTCCATGCATGCCAGGCCCAGGGTGCTGCCTGTATGGAGCAACAGATAAAAGAGTCAAACATGGGCATGGGCAGAACCGGCACTGTAGGTGGTTAAAACTGGTGAGAAACTCACATTGCAGCGATTGCGCACTGCGCGGTTTCTCCGTCAACAAAAGATGAGACAGAAGTATGAATGGATCATTTTGGTTTTAGCATGCATTGACCGGGTGGGCTGGGTTGGTTGCAGTTGCAGAGGCAGACGCGGCCATAATTAAGATAAGATAGGATTGTCGCCGGTGATGAGGCGAGCAGGCAGTTGCAATTACAGAAAGCGAGCGAGAGATGAGGGAGGCACAGGCAACTGGTAACTGAGTCAGAAGAGAAGAGAAGAGAAGAGAAGAAGCAACGAGATACTGTTGCAACAGCAGTTTCGTTGGCTTGCAGGAAAGCGTCAATGGCGACGCAAATGAGGATGAGGCCAGGTCCTCCGCCGTCCATCCGTCCCCCGCCACGCCCACGGCCACGGCCACGCCCACGCCGAGGCCAGGCCATGCCATGCGCGCAACAGTCCAACGGAATCCCCCGAGACCACGCTCGCCCCGCCCCACCCCGCCCCTAGAGAAAGAGAGACAGAGACCAGAGACTAGAGAGGGGAAAATGACCCGTCTTGTTTTGGAGATCATAGAGAGGGGGAGATGGAAACGATGACGTTCTTGTTGATGAATGCAACAAGAAAGAAAGAAAGGCTCGCCGTTGCGTTCACATACTCGTGGTACGCACCGATCACGCCGGCCGGTCCGCTCCTAGTCCTACTCCTAGTCCTAGTGCACCGGCTTAGTAAACTGAGTGAGCCTTTAATTTGTTTCTCTCTCGCCGTCGCCGGCGGCCGGGTGGGCACCGACAACAACAAACATTTACATACGGCGCAATGAAATGCACTGCCTTTTTGTTGCTGCGAGGGCTATTTTTAGTTATTTTCTTGCTTGCTTCTTCGGTACAAATATTAATGGAATAGAGAGAGAGAGAGAAAAAAACAAGAGAGAAGACAACATATATGAAACTAAGTTTGGGTTGCCACCATTACATTACATTACATGCGACTTGTTTTCCATCTGAATAAGTAATCAGCAGCAAAACTGAGGAGTTGTCCTATAGACCAGAGAGGTCACATCCATCGCCATACCCAAATGCCCGCATAAATCGCCATAATACAACTAAACTCCTCCTCCTCATCTCTCCTAGTCTGCTTCTTCTAGACTCTAAGCTTAACTAGCTAGCAAGGATTCACCGCTACCGCTTAGGACGATGACGATGATGATGATGATGATGATATCGGCCTCCACCTGTACACTGCACCGCCAGCCCGGTCATGTCGCGCCCACGCCCAGGAAGTCGAAGAAGGGGAGGCTCAGCTTGTCGCCATCCTGCCCGCCGGCGCCGCTAGCCTCCTCCTCATACTGCTGCTGCCTGCGCTGCTGTTGCCGCGCCGACGAGGACGACGGGGCGGAGAAGGCGGAGCGCGCGCTCGGCGCGAACGCCTGGGTCACGGCGTGCGCTTGCGGAGCCATGTCGTAGCCTGCAGCAAAGACCACCATGTCAATCGGACTCGGATCAAAACGCTGGCCATGTCCATGTCCATGTCCATGTCCATGTGGACGACTGACGACGCAACAAAACAACCAACAGCTTGGCGCTTGGGACTTGAGCCTTGAGGGCAAGCATGCAGCGAGGCACGTACCCTGGGCCTGGTGGTGGTGGTAGAAGCAGGGGACGGCGGCGCTGCCGGAGTTGAGGGAGAGGTCGGTGGTGCAGGTGGACGCCGACTCGTCGGACTCGCCGCCGCTGTACGCACGGCTGGCCGTGGCCGTGGCGACCTTGCTGTACACCCCGCTTGCTATCGCCACCCCCATGGCGAACGGCTGGAGCGGCATGGGAGATGACCCGTGGAGCTGGTACTGGTGCTGGTGCTGGTGTTGGAGGACGACGCCCGGATAGTGCGGCGCTGGGGCGATGGAGGAGGAGGATGAGGCGGGCTTGCTGCGGCGGCGGAAGGCGCCGGACTGCTCCCGCTGCCTGCGGGCCATGAGGACGTGCCAGTGGTTCTTGACGGCGTTGTCGGTGCGGCCGGGGAAGAGGCGGGCGATGAGGGCCCACTTGTTGCCGTAGGCGCGGTGCGCCGCCATGAGGCGGTCCTCCTCCTCCTCCGTAAAGGCCCGGCGGTTGATCCGCGGGTCCAGCTGGTTGAACCACCGCAGGCGGCAGCTCTTCCCTGCTCGCGGACGTCACAAAACAAACCACGAATCAGCCACGATCACCATTTGCGTTCGTTAACCGCAACACACTCCAAATAAATGCATGTTTTTATTTTTATTTTTACAAGAAAGAAAGAAAGAAAGAAAAAAGTTATCCACACGAAAGCAAACGGAAGATGTTTGCATTGCAGTAAAAGAAAGCAGTAGAGAAGTTCCGAGTTCAATGCATTCAATGCATCTTCGAATCCGAAATGAAACAACTGCTAGCCTCTCTCGGCATTGCATTTGCATCAGACGAGCATGTACCTGATCTGCCGTCGAGCTTCTCGGCGATGAGGTTCCAGTTCTGGGGGCCGTACTGGCCGACGAGTTCCTTGAGCCTGGCGTCCTCGGCGGGCCTCCAGTGGCCCCTGGAGCAGAGCTTCCCCTGCCCGGCGCTGCCGTCCTCCGCCTCGTCCACGTCCGCGGCCGCCTCCTCCTGGTGTTGGTACGGCGCCGGAAGCGGAGGCGGAGGGTGGCTGAAGAAGCCATTCATCTCACGAGCCATTCTTGGTTCTCTCTCTCTCTCTGTCAAGGCTGGCTTAAGGAGGAGGATTGGATCGGAGAGGAGTGCCTTAGAAGGAGAAGGAAGGGAGAGGAGCGGGAGGGTGAGTGGTAACGGAAGAAGAGAGGAGAGCGAAAGGGACAGCTTCTTGTTTGCTGTTGATGCCGCTGCGAGGGGAGTCCCTCTCTAATATAGGGACGGGGACGGGGGTGGAGGGAGGCCGCGGCCGCCTCTTCTCAATTCTCTTGTTCTTGCTTCACCACCCGCAACAAAATGCCAAACAAGAAACCAATTAATGCCTCCTAACTTTAACTTTATTAGTAGGGATCTCTCTCCCTGCTAATCGGTTTTTCTTCGTCTCTTTTTCGGTGGTGACCTTGTTTTGTATATTGTTCGGTGCTTTGGGTCTGATACTCGGTTTGGTTGGGTTTGGGGGTTTCGCTTACTTTGAGACTGACTGATGGCAAAGGGGTTGGAAAAGAAGGGCAGAGAGAGAGAGTGAGCTAGGGGCTGGTTTTATGATTCTTTTTTGGGTTCCAGAGGCCACTCGTGTGGGTTTGGGGAGTCCAATCCCAACCACTACCAGGGGCCGGGGTGGAACTCTGTCCCTTGCCACCTTGACAAGCCCACCGAAACGCTCCTCCTCCCTATGCGCACCCCGTAGCATGCCCACATTTTTTCATCACATTGGTATGCATAGCTATCCATCTCATGCATTTACTACTTCTGCTCCCGTTATTTATGTCCAATATACGCGAATATTGAGCGCAACCAGGTTTACATATCATGTGATTATCTTTGGGGATATGGCTAACAATTGCCATCCCAAGGCTGCTGCACTTTTGGTTACTCATTACTAGTAGATGAAGATTCGAACATTTATTTTCAGAAAGGAGAAAAATGAGTTGCCAAATATTTGAAATAGCTAAGCAAAGGCTGGTCAGACAGTTGTGCTAGGAAGTTTTTGTAACTGGGACATTAACACAGTTATAGAAGACCTGTCGATTACCCGGCATTCACATAACTGTAGTAACGGTTGTCAAATTATCGTGCCAGGTTCAACAATATATAATGCCCGCCCCACGAGTCACGACGGGAAGGGTAGCAAAAAATGGTTAGGAATTTTCTAGAAGGAAAACAATACAATTTAGTAGGCGAACAATCAGATTTCAGATGACGCAAGTGACAAAGCCTGATTGGTCACATATGTCACTAAGAGGTTTTCGTAATCGCAAGAGCAACGAAAGAACCAGAACAACAATGTATATAATGTCCGCCCACGGTGTGTGGGGTCGCATAAAAACAATTTGGAAGGAAATAAGAAAGTTTAGTAGGCCACCGGCCAGATTTCAGATGACGCAAGCGACAAAATCTAATTCGTCATAAATAACACTAGGAGCTTTATGTGGTCACAACAATAAGCACTAGTGAGGACAATAAGATAAGTACTTCATTACTTGGTTGGTAACGGAACCTAACATGTCGTGCGAGATACCAATTAGGGAGGATAAGACCAATCGCAATGACTTCAAAAGTTTTCCAAATTATCGATTTCATTATTTTTGTAGTTACAGGAGATGACTCACCACAAAACTTTGTTTTCCATACTTGCAATATGAGCTTTTCATAATCACACCTGTATGCACTATCAAAATGACAAGCCAATGAAATTGTGGTGTCGCTAAGCAGGCACATAGAGCTCGATGCAAATTTGCAAAGATAAGACTGGTTGCAATGAAATTAAGAGAATTAAAACAGGTAAAGCAATAACAAACATATTTCAAATTTGCAAAGGTAAGGTCACTTCATTGCAAATGTAAAGCAATTAAGCCACTTCATTGCTCAAGAATTCGGTTTGTGGCGGTAACCGTACATCACGCTAAATACAAACTTTGCCAAGGTAAGGCCGAAATCAATGCCTTTAGGAACTTCCAAAGAATTTATATCATTTTCCATATTTCTATAATCGCAACGACTAATAACACCAACTAGTTTCCCACAAAGGGTAGTAGGAGGCTTCTGTAGTGCGACACTAATGTCGTATTGACTATGCCGGTCCATCTCATTGCTCGGAATAAGAATTAGTAATGGTAACCATATATGTTACACTAGGAACAATTTGACTAAGGTAAGCCCAGTAGGGATAACTTAAATTATGACTGCCCGAGGGTTCGGTTGGTAACATTCCATATAAAAATTCGCAAAGATAGGAAATGACTTTAAAAACTACGAAAGTATTCATTTCATGGTTTCCATAATTGTAAGAGATAACACAAGACAAACCTTGTCGATCATAACTTGCAATGTGAGGTTTCCTTAACCACAACGGTAACAAATTAGCAATAATGTCAATCCACATAATTAACTAGGTATGTGAAAATCATTATCCCTAGGTTTGTTTTGGTGATCACTGACATCTTAACTCAATGGACTATTGAACATTCAAATCTATTTTAAATTATGTCCCCAAAGAGGCAACTAGAAAGATGGTTGGTGACCCCTAATTCTCTGATGACAACTATTGACTTAGACCCTCCACTCGAAACCACCAGAGCATTTGTGCCCTCCTCTATCTTTGGCTTAGACCCTCCGAATCACACCTGGTTGACCATTCCAAAGAAATTAGTAGCATGCGTAGGTGATCCCATCGCTAGTTGGTGCGTCCAAACTATTTCAGGTTGGACCTTCACTGCAAGTTGAAAGTTTGCACATTTAGTTCAGTCGGAGCCTCCTTACCAATCACCTCTACACCTCTGAGTTGTACAAAAAAAGTGTGTAGTGATCATATTTTGGGCCCATCCTATTTATAACCCAACTCTGCGACATGTTCACTCGAGAGAATTCTTTTCTCAAAGAGAATGCCATGCCATGTATTGAGTTCAAAGGGAATTCTATACCAACAATCATGCCATGCCTTTTATCTCTCTTCTCCTCGTTTGATTCCACTCCAATCATTCGAGCGCCCAACTTCCGTAAGTAGTTCATCCTATGAGAATTTGAGTGTGGTGGAGATTACCTTTGGAAGCACAAGAGCAAGATATTCATCACCAAGAAACCTCAACCTTATTACTTTCTGATGGTGTGCACCCCTAGATTGGCTATGTGTGGTTGGGAGCCTTCAAGGTGTGAAGGAACCATGAAGTTTGTGAGGGACTTGTGATAGCCTACCAATTTTTTATATTAAGAGGTATAAGTGGCAAATTGTTGGAAATAATTGATGACCCATTAGTATAGGGGATCAATCATAGTCCNNTTGATAAGTAAGAGTGTCGAACACAACAAGGAGTAGAAGGAGTTGATAGGCAGTTTTCAGAATTTTTTTCACTTCAAGTGTTCTAAGATAGTTTTGATAGATAGTTTAATAGGAAGATAATTTGTTACAAGGTGAAAAGTAACGAAAATAGCAAGGTGTGGCAGGTGGCAAAATCCTTAATTGTGCTAAGGACAAGCCATTGGTAATTCTTATAGTGATTAAAACACTCCTGGGGAGACACGGGAATTTTGCCAAGTTAGTTTCACCAGGATTCATCGACTTACGTTCATTGCCTTGATAAGTGTTATGTGGTTGGACCGGAGCCAAGATACCATTCTAAGTTGAACAAGAGAAGTAATTAAGATAAATCTAACCATAGCATTAAACAACTGGATCCAAAACAGGCCCTTATGGAATAATTCACAAACTAGGGCTTAGGTTTCTATCACTCACGTAACCCATCATCCACAAACTAATTCCACAACGCCTTCCCCTATGCACAAAAGATGTTGAAATGTCATGTAGTCGACGTTCACATAACACCACTAGAAGAAAACAACACAACATAATATCAAAACATTGAACGGGCATCAACTTCCTAGGATTACTAGTAACAAGACTTCTCCCATGTCTCAAGAACTAATGGAACTACTAACAACTCATCATATTGATCATGACTAGTGGGAATTAATATATTATTAACAATCTGAACATAACAATATTCCACCAATTAAACCAA
>CBMN011745697.1:0-10138 GCA_000582825.1 Hordeum pubiflorum | reverse complement strand
TGATAGTTTTCGGGACAAAATCGTAAAGTGGTAGTTTATAGGCACGGTTCCACGAATTATGGTAGTTTTTGGTTAAATACTCAGCATCTGAAGAACCCTGCATCCATTTTTTTTTGTACTAGCGAGTAATCATGCATGTGAGGATCTGCATGATTATCCTCCATAGTCCTGGTCTCCATGCTGTTGATAATCACACAATATTGCTTCTAAGCTGCCGGTCAGTCAGTCACATGGGCTCACAAAAAAAGTCACATGGACTCTATGGCGATGGACCTAACATGGTTGACATGGAATGGTAGGGGCAGGCCGGAGGATGATCCACGGTGCGAGGCAGCGGAAGAGAGCAGCAGGACGGCATGTTCTCCCTGATCTTGCTGCAGAGAGTGACGCACTGAGCCTTCCCCGAGATCACACCGTAGCCGTTCGATCGCATACACAGTATATTGTTGGTCCTTAAAGACTACATGCAACAAAGAAAAGCTTGCTTTCAACCTACAATCCGGAAAGTACACTCTTTGTCAATCGCCGCTATTATTTTTTCGATAAAGGACGTTTTTATTATTTTAAAATGTAGCATCAAACAGATACAAAGCATTATGAGTAACACCCAGTCTATACATAGCTAGGATGCACACAACCAAACCTTAAGTCTGCCAAAAACAGATAAATAAATAAAATAAAACCGACATATCGGCAACAATACAGTCCTATAGACCGACACTATGCCTATGTCGAAGGTGGTGGTCCGTGTATGCGAAGATTATGCTGCCACCCATGTTGAAGAAAAAACCCCTCGGTAGCCACCAGAATAAGTAAGGCCATCACGAGGTACTCCTGCTTACTACGTAGATTAGTTGGGTAGGCATGCCGACACCGGGACGGGAGCGTTCGCCGGCAACGACGTACGGCGCCTTCCCTTCCTTCCTTAATACGTATGCACGGCCGGTGCTGATCGATTAACTAATACAAGTGCACTTCGTAGTACTAGCTAGTAGCAGCAGCATCCACTCCTTCGAGCCCCCGTGCCGCTCCGTGGAGGGGTGACTCGGGCGGAACCCTAGCGCTGCCGCCATCTCTTCCCCCACCGATCTTGCTCCCCCGGCCGTCGATGAAGGACGCCTCCGCTCAAAGGCTGCGAGGTTGACGATGGCGGCGGGTCCTCTTCCTCCTCGTGCGACTGATGGCGGCGGGGGCCCCATCGTTTCCCGCATTGCAGGATCTCCGGCCGGAGCTTCATGGCGGCCCTGGACGGCATGGTTCGTGCGGCGGAGATCGGCGTCGGGGTGGCGGCCCCCGATTTCTTTGGCGAACTTGATTGTCGTTGTGGCACGAGGGTGGCACGACGACAGGTTCGGGGGGCTCGGTGCGGCTCAGCTACTCATCTCCGCGTGGTGCGGGTGGTGACGGCAGTGCCTGCTCAGATCTCCGACCTGCTGTAGGGAACCGGTGGGTGGTGCGGTCCTTGGGTTCTTTTTGTTCTATGATGGTGTTCTGCCGGTTGCCGGCCCTGATAGATCTAGCCATTGACGAGTTCTGGAATGCTCCATCGGAGATCTTCATTGGATGCTTCACGTGTGTATATTGCTGGATCGGATGTGATTCGGTCATGTGCGCCCCTATTTCAGCCCGAGTGGCTTCAGAAGGGTGTCACGCGGAGCTTTGGTATCTGTTGGCATTATGGGACACGTCGACATTTCTTCCATGATGAAGACGGTGGCGGAGAACGTCATGGCAGCTGAGGTTTGAGGCCTTGTAATGGCGGATCGAGTTTTTGTGCCGATGAGGACTTTGCTTGATGATTCGTGACTCGTAGCAGTAGCATTGGCAAGTGGGGGCGACAACACATGCGAAGTACGGAGTCTTAGCTTTCAGGGTGAAAACCCAATGCCTTATCTTAATTGGTTGTGTCTGATAGTGACCTTGTTGAAGCCATTGTTTTGAGAACGCGGATCTTCTCCATAGTGAAAACCTAAGATTTAGGATCGGACGATGACGGTACTTGTGCATTGATTCTTTCTTGAAGGCATCGTTTTTGGAGATTTTGGACTTCGGGTATTGTTTAGGTGGTGGTTCATGTTGCGGCTACAAGAAATTGATCACTTTTTCTTATTTTTGTCTTTTGACTTTGTGCATCCGTAACGTTTTTACGACATTGGGTTGTTGCAGAGACTGAGTGTACTTTGTATCTGCACGATATTAATATATTTCAATTATCAAAAAAAAGGGAAGGAGCCATGAGAGCCACACTCGAATTTTCAAAGTTTCAAATCGCGCGCGTAGTGGACGCTAGCGCTGTATGCTTCCTCTTCTTCCTTAGAAAGATCACGACGTACAATACGTCAGGCACATAAACCAAAACACAGCGCTGACCTGCTCAAGCAGTAATACTATCTCCGTCTTAAAATAAGCGTCGGAGGAAGTGGAGTAATATGTAAGTATTTATTTATAATGTACACTACTCTACGCGCGTCAGAACCGCAAAAGAAGAGGTCGGCTGCGATGCGATCGACCACGACCTGGCACCTAATCTACGACTACTTGCGCGTCGCAAGTTCCAACTGCACGTTCGAAAGTCGTCTCTGTCCCTCCTGCTACAAGCGGTCTTCGTAATCCGTATCTTCTGTAGCACTACGTACTCTGCATAAACAAGTGTATACGTAACGTGCTCGTGTAATCACTCGGCACGTCCGGCTGATATTAAGCAAGACTTGGCGCCTGATTCTGCGTCAACAGGTAGGCTCTGCACTGAATCCCTGTAAGAAAAAACAAAGGAAAATTATATATGATGAAGTTGACTTTGAGAGTCTGTTTCGTTGGGCACTTGGGCTCCCCTCTGAAGAAAAGAAGAAGAAGAAAAATTGCATGGGGCTCACATAGGCCACCTGGAGTCTCAAGAAAGAAAGTATGCTCTATACTGCGTGATGTTTCCAGCATCCTAAGATAAATCTTGAGCAGTTGAGCTGGAAGTTCAAGAGCACATCCTTACTGGGGCCATCTCTTTCCAGGTACCAACGCGCATTCTCTTTGCATACAAATAGAATTGATGCGTGCATCAGGTGTGGACAATGTACCTGAAGCATAACTGCATAACAAACAGAGAAGAAGGAGCTCAGGTTTGATAGGAATCACAAAGCAGAGTGCAAAACCACAAGACGGAGAAATAGTTTATACTCGCATACCGATAATTGGTATCCTTTCTGGCCATAAGCTTCTATAGAAATAAATTGAGTGATAGCATGACGTCCATTTATATGAGTCGTTTATTTCTTTTCATCCATATCACTAACCATTCAAGGGTGTATGGAACCACGGATACACGGAGGTACACATCGATCTAAAATGGCCGTCATACTGTGTGCCCACATCATAAAATTGAATACGACTGCAGAAGCGTCATAAGGAGTGGCCAAATTTAATTGTGTTTGTGCATCTGACTTGGCCAGGAAACTTGATGGCAATCTGAATTTTAACACTTGATTACGTAGTCTTACAGAGAAGACCTCACTCACAAAGCAACATGCTGGTGGCGGATTACGTAATCTACTTGCTCCACCATCATTTATCCTCTTCCTTTCCATTGATTCTCCCCCCTGCGTCTCATCCACAAGCTCTCTCTCTCCTCTTGATGCCCAATATCTCAAGATCCTACTGATTAGTGATTATCTGCAGTACATCTCCTGCTGATCTCTCTTTCCCATCCGTTTCCCTCCCAGATCTGGCCTTTCCGCCCATTCCCCAATCCTTTTCTTCCCTCACTTTCCCCTTTTTATTAGGGAGTTGTTTTTATTTCTACCAATTCCCCTGCTGGGTCTTCTGCACCTTTTTCCGTTCTCCGTGTGATGGCCACGGGTAAGCTACCTGCTGCGTATGGAATTACAGCGGGTCGTCCATTTGGTGTAGGACTGAATCCTGCCATTGGATATGCTCGCCCGGTGGCTTCCCCCGCTGCGGCTCTGAAGTTAACGGGGACCGCTAGGGATCAGACTACTGATCCCTTGCACCTTATCAGACCACTGCCTGACCGTAGGATGGAAGCATGGACAGACGTTAGATTTGGTGGTCGCGCTGTGCGCGGGTAGTTTCCAAAATTGAAATCAATCAGAGTTAATTACGTGGGATTTGCCATTATCTGCTCGCAGTTACAACCTTTCCAGATTCTGCGGCAACTAAATTCGGTTTTAAGGAACGTAGCAAAATGGTATTCCATGCCATGCAATTTGCTTCCTTAAGATGCAAAATTCGTTTCCATAATTCAATATTGCTTCCATATGAAGAAAAGGTTTCCAATTATAGTGAACTGCATTTCCAGTACAGCTTCTAATCTTGCTTCGTACAAAGAATATTTTGCTTCCAATGTGTTTCAGTCAAAAATAAATATAGCTTCCACTGCAAATGGGATTTGTTTCTATCAAACAAAAGATTGCATCCAGTGTTAAGTTTTTTTAATAATGATGCAAAGTTTCGCTCGCATACACTGGAATCCAATAGAACATAAATTTGTTTACGGCTAACATAAAAATGCTACTTTTCTATTTAATTACATATATTTCCAAGAAACTGGAAATTACAATTATTCAGTGTGTGTGCCTGGACCAGTTGAAGCAAGAACATCTCCCCCGGCTTCTTTTTGGCTGCCTTCACACTCCCCTATTGTAGGCTCTAACGATGTCCGACAGACGCCGCTGTGTGAACTGCGCTTCGACTGCCGCATACCACCAAACATACCCTCCATTGGAAATACAACAACCAATCAGTATCTACACCAGCGGAAAAAAATCAATTGCATACATAAGCTCATGAAAACAGCAACCAACTCAAGAGCAAATGCCTTGAAGCAAGAACACGATTCCTGTTTGAAGGTAATAACAAGTTTGGTTAGAAGCATAGAAGCAAAGGTATGTGCATGTCTGAAGCAGAAAATCTGGTATTAAGAAGCAATAATAAAGTAGTATGGAAGCATAGAATTACATAAACCAACAAATGACTTCAAAACCTTGTCGTCTTAATTTTGTTAGAAATTATAGAAGTGTATAAAGGAAGGAACATGAAAGCATATAGAATGAAATATGGAAGCATTGAGGAGATGGATCTGCAACGTAAATAAATATCAAAGCACAACATATCGTGACATCCACACTGAATATATACATTACTATTAGAATTATAAACCTAATTATGCAGCTTAAAAGGGTATTGCAAAAAGGAAATTCATAGGTGAGGGCATGGATCCTTTGTACATAAAATGAGAAGTATAGGAAGCGTGCAGAGCTGAATAATTAGTACATACTGATGTAGTATTATTAGTACATACTTTGTTTCACTACAATAGTGCTTCTTGATTTAGTACATACTGATGGATTGTTTCACTACAATATTTCACTACAATAGAAACAAAAATACTAAATCAAGAAACACTATTGTAGTGAAACAATCCATCAGTACATAAGAAGCACCTCATAGGAGACCTGGAAAGCATGGATGCTCTGAAGCAAATTTTGTTAGTATCACAACATATATGATACTTATTGAAAGCATATAAATTTTAGAACGCAAAATAGCATGCTTACACGAAAGATCTGGGTGCAAAAATCTGTGAAAACAAACCAATTTCAGCGAACCTAGTTGGCACTTCTGTGAGCTTACATCAAACAAAAGTGTGCAAATACATGAAATCAACATGGTTATCAATTTAAATAACAATACTCTGAAACATGAACAGATTTAAACTCCAATACTACAGTATCAAATGCTATCTTTCTAGATATGTTTTTCAAGATTGTGAAAGAAACCAAAGCATAGAACAAAATTGAGGATGCACCATGGCTTTGTGGAGTCATACACGCCGACTGCCGGTGAGGTGAGAAACCGCGGGTGAAGCAATGGGATGCACACACACATGATGCAAACTAATTTAAATTTGGATGGCTATCTACCCATATCAACTAACAATACTAAAGTGAGAAGCACAGTTATAGTGCCGCAATCATTCAGTACATAAAAAAACATATCTAGACCTAGTTCCTGGCTCCACCGGTGCGCGCCGCCGGGAGGAGGCGGCCCGGTCAATGGACCCTGCCAACCGGAGTTTGGAGAGGAGTCCCGGGGCGGGGCGGACCGTCCTCGCGCGGAGGACATCCGGCGGGAGGCTAGCTTCCGTGCTGAGCTGCAGCTGCGGACGTCGGCTCCGGCCCCGAGCTTCTCGACTCGCGAGCATGGGCGATATGAGCAGGGGCAAAGCTCGAGGGGCGGAGAGCGCCGCTCGTGGGGCGATGAGGGCCGCGCCCGGCTTCCTGCGGAGCGTGGTGATTCCCGCGATTGGCGCCGCCGTGAGTCGGAGTCCCCTCGGGCATCCCCTCCGCCTCGTTGGGCCGAGGGCTCGGGACAGAGGGCTCTGCTCCCAAAGAAGAAAAAGTCCAAGAAGAAGAAGAAGCCAACCATCCCGGGGGTTCCCGCCACCGGCGAGGGGTCCTCTGGGCCGGTTGACTCGTCCATTGGCTCGGGGCCGGAGCAGGTTGCCCCGAAGGCCCCATTGGCCAGGACCAACCGCCACCGCTCGCGCGAGGAAAGCATGTGCTTCAACTGTGGCTGCGTCGGACACTTCCGTTCAGAGTGTGAGGCTCCCCCCCAGTGCCCCTCCACGCTTGCCTATTTGGGCTATGGGCTTCCGGGGGAGGGCAAGTTCTACTTCGTCGACGCCCCCTTGGAGGTTCCCCCTCCCAGGCCTCACCTTGCCACGGTCTCCCTCGTCCATGGCCAGGAGCCCCCCCATCGGTCCTTGTCACTGCGGAGGTCATCAAGGAGGAACTTTCGGCCTACATCGGAGACTACCGTGGTACCTCCTTCTCCTGGGTGGTGTCGGAGACAGCCCCGCTGGTCTTCTCCGTCCCCTTCCCGTCCGCCGAGATGCTCAACGTCTGCACCCGCGACACCATCAAGTGCCCCATCAACAAGTTTCTGATCTCCATCAAGAAGGCGGAGGAGGTGCCGGACCCGGTTCCCCCCCTTGACCAGGTGTGGATCTACATCTTCGGGCTCCCTGAGGGGGGCAAGCGTGATCACATCCTCAAGGCGGTCTCTGAGCCAGTCGGCCAGCTCCTGACGGTTGATGTCGAATCTTTGACGGGTGATGGTCCGGCCCGCGTGGAGATTATGTGCCAATCGTCGGCGGAGGTTGAAGGACTCTCCCTGACCTTCTACTTTGGGAAGTCTCGAGGGGTCCGCCTCACTTACGAGTTGGACCTGGAAATCTGGAGGCGAGGATGGCGTCAGGTCCCCCTCCCCCACCGCCGTCGTCGATTGAGGCTGGTCCGGAGGCGGGCGTGGACCATTCTGAGGACTCCCTGGCCGGCCACCCTGAGCCGGCCCGGACTCCCTCCGGCCCCTCTGCGGGGGATGGCCCGGTGGCTGCCACAGCGTCTCTGGACTCCCTGGCCATGCCGCCTCTGGGGGGTGGGGCCAGGAGCCTCGGGCTGGACGTCTACCCGCCCTCCTCACCGCGGTCTCCCGGGGCGGTCTGCTACTCTCGCTCGCCTGGGACCCCCCTGCTCCAGCCTTGGGGTCTCCGGCGCTGGTCCCCTCGTCTCCACCACCGTCGGGGATCGGGTGTCTGCGATTGACTGCCTCTCCCCCGGGACTGGTCGTAGCGACAGGCAGGCTGCTTCTCCATCTATTGCGGCTCGCCAGAGCGCCCGCCTCTCTGGCTCACGGACTCTGCATGACGGGCGGGTCCCGACCATCGCGGAGAAGGCGACCATGCGGGCGGCGGCCCGCGACCTCCCCTCAGGTACTTCCCAGCCCGCTCCCGTTTCTTCTAGTCATGTTTCTCCGTTCTCGATCCTGGGTTCTGTCTCGCTTGGCCACCTGGGTGACGTGGCGTCTGACTGCGACATTGTGTTTCACGGGGAGAAGGGCCCACGCCTCGCCCAAATCTCGGTCATTTGTGCCAAGGAGAGATTGGATGGGGTGCTGGCAGCGGCCCGTGCTCGTGAAGAACAACGGATCGGGCCCGAACCCAGCCTTCCCGGTCTAGAGCTCGGTGGGCCATCGGCCCGCCCGGCCTCGGATAACCCTAGGCATAGCGAGCCCACGGTGAATCCAAGGCTGGGTCGCGAGGGTCCTCCTTCGGCCGCCGATGAGGGCCCTGCAGCAGGCAGGGCCCCGTGGGGCCGGCCCCCCACACGCCTCCACCCTACTGAACAACGGGTGGAGGGTCATGGGGCTAGCGCCGACATCGTGGATGCCCTGAATAGGAAGGGGCGCCGCGGTCGTCCGTCCAAACAACTCCCCCATCCCGCCGCTGGCGGGCGGGCTAGTTCGGCCCTGCCCGAAGGGCCCTCTTGTCCCCCGGCCATGGTTCCCTCATGAAGCTCCTATGCTAGAATATACGGGGCTTCGGGCACCTTGGCCGGAAGCAACAGCTCATTGATTACATCAGACAGGAAGAGATCGACATTGTAGGCCTGCAGGAAACCATTCGCCAGGACTTTTCCATCCAGGAACTATAGGGGCTCTCTCGCCACCTGTTTGCCTGGCAATGGTTGCCGTCTTATGGCCTCTTGAGAGGCATCCTCCTCGGAGTTCGGGAGGACTCTTTCTCGGTGGAGGACATGGACCGAGGGGAGTTCTTCCTTAGTATGTCCATCACGGACCGACGTGTGAACCCCAACTGGGAGGTGATCATCGTCTAAGGTCCGGCTGACCATAGCCGGTCGGCGGACTTCCTTGCCGAACTCAAGGCCAAGGTTGAACGTTGCACTACCCCTGTAGTGGTGGCTGGCAACTTTAACCTTATTCGGCATCGTGAAGATAAAAGCTCCCTATCAGTGGATCGGGTACAGATGCGCATGTTTAACGACTGCATCGCCGACCTTGCCCTACGGGAGATAGCCCATGTAGGGGCTCGCTTCACCTAGACTAATAAGCAGGCGGACCCTATCCGGAGCGTTCTGGATAGGGTCCTAGTTTCGGTGCAATGGGAAGTTATGTTCCCTTTATGCTCACTGAGGGTGGTCACGCATATCGAATCTGACCACGTCTCGCTGCTCCTATCATCCGGCGAGGGCGCGCCACCCAGACCGAGGAGGTTCCACTTTGAACCCTCTTGGTTGCTCCAGCCTGGATTCACGGAGGCGGTGCGCGCCATATGGGTGGACGTCGCGGCTTCCCCCCTAGGGCGTATTGTGCTACAGACATTTGGGGGGCCAACCGTCAGTTTATGCGGGGTTGGGGGGCCAACCGTGGTGCGGATGCAAGGAGGCGGAAGGAGACTCTCCTTGCCCAGATTAAGTCCCTTGATGTGGTCGCGGACACCGTGGGCCTCTCGGCCGAGGGTTGGTTGACGAGATATGCCCTTGAAGCTTCTCTTATGGAGATCTTCAAGGGAGAGGAGCTAGACTGTCAACGACGAGGGGGCCAGAAATGGCTGCTCCAGGGGGACGCCAATACGGCATACTTCTAGGCGATCGCGAATGGTCGACGCCGGAAGTGTGCGATTCCGTGCCTTTGGGAGGGCGGCGTCCTCCTGGAGCACCCGGATGAAATCGTCTCCCACATATACTCCTTCTACAAGGAGTTATTTTCTGCGGGTCCCCGCAGCGGAGTCTCCCTTTCGGATAACTTTTAGGCTCATGAGGAAAGAGTCACGGAGGATGAGAACTCACAGCTTACTCTGCCCTTCTCAGAGGAGGAGGTGGGCAGAGCCATCGCCTCTATGAAGGCTGGCTCCGCCCCAGGCCCGGATGGGCTGCCAGTGCTCTTCTTCCAGAAGTTCTGGAACGTCATCAAGCCAGTGATTATGCCCATGTTTCATGAGTTCTACATTGGAACTTTTGACATGGGCAGGATCAACTACGACATCATCTCCGTGATCCCCAAAGTAGTTGGGGCGACGGATATTGGGCGATTTCGGCCTATCACGGTGATCAACGTGCTTGAGCGCATTTTCGCTAAAGTATGCACGACACGTCTGGCGCCGGTGGCGGAAAGGCTTGACCACCCCCTGTAGACATCGTTTCTGAGGGGGCGCCGGATCCACGACGGGATCTTGGCTTTTCAGAGATTGTTCACGAGGTTCACGCTCGTGGTCATAAGGGCGTGTTCCTCAAGCTGGACTTACAGAAGGCATATGATCGTCTGGATT
>CBMN011745691.1:0-12795 GCA_000582825.1 Hordeum pubiflorum | reverse complement strand
CACTCAGCGTGCCCCCACTGGAAGGAAAACACCCAGTGGGTGTGCCCCGTGCAAACCCACTCGGGATTCAAGCCTACCAAACAAAAACTTGACGAAAGATCAAAATTTCTGACTTGAATTGGTACTTACAATAGTACTTACTCGAACGTTCTTCTTCAAAGCTTCACTGACGTCATACGCCTCCTTTAGTCGTTGTTCATCAGATCCACCTGGATAAGGGCTTCCTTGCCCCCGGGACATGATGCAGCGTGAAGATGTTGGCCACCGGAGAAATCATCGGAGTGGCTGATGGGCCTGCTCCCAGTGCAGCTTCGGCCTTCGGGGTAGCACCCCGAGCGAGGGTCAAGGCCTTGGCTGGAGAGACCCTATCCACTCGGGGTGGTAAAGCGTCCCGCATCACAACGTCCGCGTCAGCCGAAGGGTTCAGCGGGTCAACCCTATCGTCCTCGTCGAGCTCGATCACCTCGTGGGGCTCTACAGGCCATTAAGAACACTCGGGCGTCAAAAGCACATAAAAGACAGGATGAATGAGTGAATGCTAAACAAGTTTAGAAATCACCTTTCGAGGATGCCGCGTCTACCTCCGCCTGGCCCTTCTCCGGAGCCTTGGGGTCAAGCAAAGCGGAAGAAGTGTCAGCGCTGCAACCAAGCAAGTCAGTCGGCTGAAAGTCACTCGGAAGAAAAGATTGCAAAATGCAAAGTTAAGCAAGCATATCGGGAACTTACGTCGAGGCCACGGGCACTTGCACTTTAATGTGCGGTAGGGCGGCCTTCCGGGGTTTCATCGCCGTGACCTTGGGTTGTTTGACCACCCGTCTGGCGGCTCAGCGGCTTTGCCTCGCGTTCTCTTGGAGGTATGTGTCGGAGGGGCTGGAGCGGTCGGACGAGCAGCGCTTGGCCCCCGGACGCGTGCACTCGGATCTTGCCGCGTCTTCGAGCGGCTCTCGGTGAGGACGTTTTCCGACGGGGATGACTCGGCTTCGTCGCCCTCCCAGGAGTCATACTCCTTGGCAGACCCCTCTTCTCCCTAGTCGTCGTCGGGTGACTCTTCCTGGCGCTCTGTGTCGCTGGCCACGTCCTTGGGTTCTCGGCTCACGACCGACACCAGACTGATCAGCTCCTAGAAGACCTACCGAATGAAAAAAGGAAGCTGCATCAGACTCGGTCGGACAAAATTCTAAACATGCTTAGATTAAAGAAGCCCGAACTTGGGTCAATCGGTTGATGCTCTGAGTCGAAGGGAGGAACCAGTCGACTGCCCCTTGGGTTGTCCTACGCGGATGTAATGGATTTGATCTTCGCTTCCACCACCTTCGAGCTAAGCTCCTCCGGATGAACGCGCGTGGAGTCACTCGTCCCCTCGTAAGTCCATGGCCTTGGCCTGCAGGGGCTGAATCCTCCGCTGAAGAAAAACTCTAGAAGATCCAGCCCATTGGTCCCCTTGTTGACGATGGTCACCACCGCCATCACCAGGATGTCTACGTCCGTCTTCTCCTCCTTTGCCACGAGCAGAGATGGAGGGGACCGCACTCGTTCCATCAAGTACAGTGGCAGTCCCGACTGACTGCCGGCGATAGGAACATCCTTGCAATAAAACCAAGAGTCTTGCCACCCCTTCACCGAATCGGGGAACGACATGGTATGGAAACTAACTTTACCCCTAAGTTGCATGCCTACACCCCCACACAGCTGATTGACATTGGTTTTCTCTCCACTCGGAGTGGATTTCTTCACGGTCATGGCACGACAAGTAAAGAAATGCTTGAAGAGCCCCCAGTGCAGGTGACACCCAATGAAGTTCTCGCACAAGGAAACGAACGCGGCCAAATAGGAAATGGCGTTGGGGGGAAGGTGGTGAAGTTGTGCCTCGAAATAAGTAAGGAAGGCGTGGAAAAACGGATGCGACGGCAAAGAAAACTTCCCTCGACGTGCGTGACAAGGAGGGCTCGCTCGTCCCCCCGCGGTGAAGGCTCCACCTCTCCCGCCTCCGGCAGCCACCAACTCCCGACGGCCAAGAGCCCTTGGCTCTCCAGCTCCTGCAGGCGGCCCTCGATGACCCGCGGCGGCATCCACTCGCCTTGGATTTGCCCGGCCTGCGCTCCAGCACTCGATGACGAACCGCGCGACCCCTTCTTCGCCCGCTCCGCCTTCGCAGTCAAACTCTGCGTCATCTTCTCTCGGATGGGATGGAGTGAGGAAGGGCGAGTCAAGGGTGATGAATAAGCAGAGGGTTCCGCGGAGTGTAGGAGGTGTCGAAGGAGGGGAAAATGAGATCTAGTTCTCTCCCCTCCTTCGCTCGCCTCCTCTTATACGCAGATCCGGCGTATCTCTGTCCGTCAATCCGTGGACGGAGCGAGATCCGCAAAATCCCGCAGACAGTGTTTCGGGAACACGTGGCAACATCCGCGGCGCAGAAATCGAGGCGCCTCGGCCACTTGCCCCACTACAGCGGCGCAACCGCTCCCGCACTCGTGCGCGTGTTGCCCACGATTTCAAATCCGCAAAAAATTCGCGGTGAGATGGTCCGGGTGGTCTCTGCGTCCACTTTACCATCCCGACACATATCGGTCCACTGAATGTCCCTCGTAGGTCTCCGTTCACTCGGATGCTCTGGAAGTGATCACAGGGTTTTCGCTAGGATACCAGGAAGGTCAACCTTCGCTCCTATGCTATCAGTCGGGGTCACCAATGAGCGTACGCATGGACAGACATGTTGTTTCTTCCGAGAGATAATCTGATATCATCCGACAGCACTAGGAAGTCAAGCCATTCCGATCAGTCGGGCCGGCAAATCCTAAATCCGTTGCAGTTTCAACTTGAACTGAATGGATGACGCTCTAAGTCGTCGTGTAGGCGCCCCAGAGGCGCCGACGGCACTCTGAGACACCTTTCACTCGTCTAGCCAAACCCCAACCGATTCGGGGGCTAATGACGAGGTCACCTACTAGTGGTTGGGTCATCGAGTGTACTTCTTGGGCCTACATAGGGCTGCACACAGGAGGAGAAGTCTCAGGACTACAAACGCACTCGGGCGACAAGCCAAGATCCACTCGGGTGACAAGTCAAGTCATTCGGATGTTCTCCCTCTAGTCGAATAGACTCCATCACTCGGACAGAGAAGAGATGTGGGTGACGTGGGAGCTCCAACGGACGAGGACTTAACGTTGTACATAATGTGGAATTACGACTACCATTACCTGTAACGCCGGTAGTTAGAGCGACCGTTACCAGTAACCCCCGTAGTTACTCTCATGAAATGGCCTTGTAATGGCGCTCGGCGGGTCNNNCGCACTCTATATAAGCCACACCCAAGCTCCTGGACGAGGGTTCATCACTCCATTGTATTCATACCCCCCAGATAAAACACAAGCCTCTGGGCATGAGACGTAGGGTCTTTACCTCCTCCGAGAGGGGCCCGAACTCGCTAAATACGAGTGCAACATCTGTGCCATAGCTAGGCTTCGCCCCTTCATTCATACCACTGGTATTATTATCAGGATCATTCCCACGAGATGGCCTTCGCCACCATCCCGCGACAACCACCACCGGTCAAATCTAGACCGGAGCTGGCAACATGCCCCGCCATAACCTCCTGCGGCTGAGAATCACCGGCCTAGGCGCCACTGTCGTGCGCCCAGACCCTGCCGACGAGGTCATGTTCGCTGCCAGACCCAATCGAGCGTTAGATCTGGACGCGCGAGGATAGCTACTGCAACCAGCATGGCACACATCGCTGCCGGCCACAGCCCATCACGCCGCAACCAGAATACAGCGACCCCACCGCCAGCACTAGAGGAGCGTCGTCGTTTCCCGTGCAAGCGGCGCACCGACGCCTAACGGCCACACTCATGTCTAGCCACCGCGAGGGGGGAAGGGGAAAAGCCTCGCCGCCACCAAGGCTAGCCGGGCTTTGCCCGCCGACGCACCGAGGCGATGGTAAGGAGAGGAGGGGAGGGGAGGTTGACGGAGGCGGGGCGGCTAGGGTCTCCCCTCCGGTCGCCCGCAGGTGCGACACGGCGGGAAGGGGGAATTTTTCCACTTACTACAGCGAAATAGCGTACATGTGAGTATATTAGCTACACCAGAACATATGATAATGTTATTAGCCCGTGATTCAACAAATTTCGTAGCAGCAAAACTATAACGGATGTACATTCATTTTCTAGAGGAAAATTAATACTTGCTTGTTGTTCTATAAGTAATTTAGCATCCAAATTTTGTAGGTTGTACACAAATACATGGAAGAAAAAATGTGGGAAAACAGGAATCATCAGCCAAAATTGCTTGGTGGAAGCATACTACTCACATACTCGTCTGAAGTCACTATTCACATCGATTCAACATGGGTCAACCAAGCAACACATTGAACCATCTTGTATTTTCGAAACAAGGTTCACGCACACAGGAAGAACAAGTGTGAAGATAAAGATCCTGAAGAGAGCTCGGTACTTCTTCCAGCCGTAGAGTACTTCATAATTCAACCTTGTGGCTTGGCTACTATCCCCCGGATCAAACCACCCACTCATGTTCGAGAGTGGGGGTGCAAAGAGAGTCTTGGCTTAGTGGTTGGGAATGCAGTTGTGCATCCTAATGATCCAAGTTCAATTTTGAGAATTGACAAGTGATGCATAGGGGTTTCCCCATTTATTGAGGATCAAGCTTGATGTGTGGTGCAATCACTATTCAAGAAATATCTTGATACTCATTTAAAAAATTCTGAGGACTATGTTTATCTTGGTACTCGTACTAAAATGATTGTATGCATCCTTAATTGATGTAGAGGCCGTGAAGTGAAATTCTCTCCCATTTTTAGGGCCCGCACCTCTCTCATGACAAAAGCCACGAATATGGACGGGCCCCTGTGTCGATTCCTGGCGGCTTGGGGGGGGAGAAACAGCCCAGCAGCCGCGACTCCTCCTCCACCCCTCCTAGTCTCGCCGCTGCCGGAAGGGACTCCCTGGCAAAGGCAGGCTGGCCTTGAGGAAGGTGGAGGCGAGGCACCTGGTTTCCCCTGTAGTGGCGTGAACGTGCGCGCGCTCGGCGCTGCAGAGGAGCTCTGGATGGCAGCGGCCACTGCCGCAGGTTGGACCAAGCACGGTGCTCCGGAGGGTCTGGCACTGTGGTACTGGTGTGGCCTCGATGCTACGTACTGGGCGGCTTGGATCCGGGGATCCTTCCTCAATCTAGGGCCTTGGTCGGGCATCCAGGTCGGGCTCAACCCGTCCGACGGTGTGGCGGCGGTGGTCGCCTCCTGCCTCATGCTTGCATGTTGGTGAAGGCCAGCCAGGAGGCGACGGCGGATCTATCTTCAGATATGTCCGGTAGCGATTTTGGAGTAGCAAGACTACCGGTGAAGACTGAACCTCGACTACGGTCATGGCGGACGATGACGGCGTCTTTAGATGTTGTTACCTTGTCGAAGGCATCGCCATAGCAAGTCATGTCGCTCCTTTCAGCCTGCTTCAGGGGAACCCTAGATCTGTATCCCGGATCGGATGATGGCGATGTCTAGCGTTGTGCTCCTTGCTGGAGGCATCATTTTGGAGCAGGTACCAACTCGAGTGGATAGGCGGTGGAGCGGCGTGGTTTCTACCGCGTCATCTACGACGGGTGTCAGCAGCATGGTGCAGCGGGGTCTCGGTGGTGGACGCGTGTTGATGGGAGAGCACAGGATGGTGGCACTGTAAGGCGTCGTGGTGGCATCGACAGCAGTTAGGCCTGGCAAGGTTGATGCATCAGTACCTGCTCTGAAGATGGATCGGTGGAAGACGGTGGTGGTGACCTCTAGAGTGCGCCGGACCGGTGTGTGCCCCAGACCCGACAATGCGGCTTGGTTGGGGCCTCCGGATTTAGGTGTCAGGCTTCGGTGCGAGGTCTGTTTGGTATTCGGCTCCGATTTTCGACACCCGTTCATCAAGTGGATAGGAGTAGCGACATATGTTGCCAAGAAGGTGGCTTCGATCTTACTGATGCAGAGGTCGGGGGTCGTCCTCCTTTTTAAAAAAATGTTCGAGAGTGGGGTAAATAAGCTGCACATCTAAACAATGTGTCTAAAAACAATTTTTTGACCAAGTGTATAAATTCCATTGGGATTTAGAGTTTGTGAAGCTGCAAATAAATTGTTCCATGTTGTTTCTTGCTAGTAAGTGTTATTTATCCATTAGTTTCCAGGCCCATGTGTGAACTATGTAGGGACAGTTTATCTGATTCAGATCATTTTATAGGGAGGATGCTAACTGGTGCTAAAATTGATCTTCAATACATATAATGTTACATGTTATGTTCACTAATTACCGTCTTCCTCACTTATGCTCCTATTCTTAGCTTCAATGGCCAGGAGGGTGTGTCGTTGATTCGGTTCATGTATTGAGTTCAACTGAATGGAACTAGTGGAGAATATGTATGATTGCATGTTTTCAAGTTGTGTGTATCATCTTGCAGAATTTGAAATGTGCTAGTATATGTTTCTATGACTACATGGATTTTTTATTTTTTAGATATAGATGCATACTTCATATATATAGTTAATTATCTTGGGATGTTGTGCAGTCATCTCAGAATAATCTGGGGCTAAACATGTGTTTAGTTCTGCTAATAGAATCTGAAACATAATTCATGATACTACATTATAAAGTATAAAGCAGTTAACAGTCGGGCATCTTAAGGCATGCCAAAAAACACAGAATTAACCCTCCTACTATGCAGGGTGTATGAACTTGACCTAATCATGTTATACCAAGAATCCTTTTATGTTGTGTGATCCGAAAGGAAGAGGAATGAGCATCAAAGAATGCTAGGCATGGAAGGCATCATAAAAATCAAACCAAAGCCTCCTAAAGTGATAGACAATGAACGAGGGCATTAGCCTTCCATCATGCTCCCATGCACACTGCTCTTATGTCCTCTTTTATTCCTCTTCATGTGTCGACATCTCATACCATTTGAATATATCCACGTATATGTTTAGTTTTCCTCCTAAAATATTTGAAAACAAAAAAAGAAGAGGAAGGTGCGCTTAAGAACGATGGGGATGAGAGGAATTGGGAAATACCAAATGGGATTTCCACCTCAACACAAGAAGTGAAGAGCTGATAACTTAGGCTTTCCTCTGTGTTCTCATCCCAATTGCTCTTAGGCCCTCTCTTTCTTCCTCTTCCTAGCTCAATTTTGATATTTCACATTTATATGAGCAAACATATAGTTGGTTTGAACCAACCAAGCCGTAAAGGGAAGAGAAAGGAGTGCTTTAGAACAATAGAAATGGGAGGCATTGGAAACCACCAAACTAAATTCTCACCTCCAATACTAGAGGTGAAAACTGAGCAACTTAGGCTATTCTTCCTCTTCCGGGCTCACCTTGAAGGTCTCGTGTTATCTAAATATGTGGACACATGTCTATGGTTTCTCCATCGAGCTATCGTGTAAGTCAAAAGGAAGAGGAAGAGGTGCACAAGAATGGTAGGAATGTGAGGCATCAGGAAAGGATCCATGCAAAATATTAGCACCTGAAACACTAGAGGTGCAAACAAACAAGTAAGGGTTTCCTCCATGTTCCCATTCCTAGTGCTCTTGAGTTTTCTCTTTCTTCCTCTTCCCGACTTACTTTTAGTGCCAAAAAATCTAATGAAACAAAACCTCATGAAGAACAAGCTTGAAATGTTGGACGACGGGTTTCAGCTTTGAGGTATAAATAATGGGTGGTGCGGCATATGCAGAACCTTAGAGGAGAAAGCAATGAAGACACATGGTGCATGGAGACATCATTCTACAACCAATGATAATGAGGCCACAAAGTCACCGGCTTTGTCCTATTGTCCTCTGCTCCTAATTTAGGGCACGTGCATAAATATATCTTTTACTTACCTTTACCCATATCCAAAACTGGTACATAATATCTATACCAACCTTTTTTTAGAATAATATACATATCAACATGTGCATTTATAGTGGAAAAATATGTGGCAATAAGAAGTTATGAGCAAAAAGAATGAAATTAGAAAAAATTCGTAAGTAAATAAGTAAACTTGGAAAATTACAAAACAGTGGCAAAGAACCACCAAAGTGATAATTAATTGGATCATAGTGTACCTCGAACATGAGTTGCATTATTACACATGGCAGAATGTGATTAAAACATAATTAGACAACACTCATATCAGCAAAACGAAAAATTCTATAGGTCATTTTATCAAGAAAAAATGTGTATGTCCTATCGTTATTTAACTAATTTAGTATCCAAATTCTGCAGTTGTACGCAACTACATGGTAAGAAAGAAATATGGGGAAAACATGTCTCCAAAGAAACCATCACCTCTATCCCTAGGAGGAAACACATGAAGGTATAGTGATCACATATTCAGTCTAAAGTCTAAAATATAAACATAGTAGTTTCGAAATAAGGTTCGGAAACAAAGGAAAAACAAGATCTCGAAGAGAGAATGGTACTTCTTCCACCCATTGAAGTACTTCCCAGTTCAACCTTGTAGCTCGGCCACCATCCCTCCGAGGATTAAAGTACCCAGGTTGAGATGCAAATAACCAGCAAAGTTCAAGAGTGGGGAAATAAGCCTTATCCAACACACCTACACAATATTTAAAAACAACAACATTTTATGATCAAGTGTGCACGTTTCATTGGAGTTTACAATTTTTGAAGCTTCGGATATATCTTGTCGCGGTCATGGTTGTTTCTTGCTAGCATGTGTATATATCCATTAGTTTGCTATCCCATGTGTGAACTCTTAGGGAATTGATGATAAAATAATAATTTGTAATGCACGTATTGTTGTAACATGTTTTGTGTGCCAATTACCATCTTTCACACTCCTATTTCTCCGTACTCTTAGCTACAATGGTCAACAGTGGTGTGTCTTTCATGTGATTTTGTCTCCATCATGAATTTAACATAAGGAATTAGTGAAAAATTGTACCATTATATGTGTTAAAAGTTGTGTGTCTCATCTTGTTAAGTCTGAAAATGTGTTTGTTTATATTTCTACAAATGCCCTTTTTCATATACAGAGATGTATAGTTCATATATATAATACATGAATGGTAAATTAATAATATTGACATGATAAGGACTCAAGTGTAGAATAATCCAGAGCTGAACATGTGTGTTCTTTAACACAGAAATTTGTAATCCGACTATGTAGGGGGAATAAATTTGAACCAAATCATAGTATACTATGAATCCTTTTCATATGTGCGACCCAAAAGGAAGAGGAAGGAGCACCAAAGAACAATAGGCATGGGAGGCATCAGGAAAACTCAACCAAAGTATCTTTCAGCGTTGCACGAGGAACTGAGAGAGCTTTAGTCTTCCATCAAGTTCTCATGCCCACTACACTTAGGCCCCCTTTTATTCATCTTCCAGACTCATAATGGACACAAAATGGACATCTCATATCATCTGAACATATGCACATGTATGCTCTTTTCCTGAAGTGATTTAGCAAACAAAAAGGAAGAGGACGAAGCACCTAAGAACAATAGGAATGAGAGGCATCGAGATATGCCAAACTGCATTCCCACCTCAAGATAAGAGGTGAAGAACCAGTAAGTTAGGATTTCCTCTATGTTCTCATTCCCACTGCTCTTACGCTCTTCATTTCTTCATCTTCCTAGCTCGCTTTTGAGATCCCACATTGAACATGTGCACACATATATCTGGTTTCTATTATAAGCTAGAGTAACCAAGTAAGCCAAAAATGAAGAGGAAGGAGTGCATGAGAACAATAGGAATGGGAGGCATCGGGAAACACCAAGCAAGTTCTCACCTCCAACACTAGAGATGAAACAAAGCAAGGCTTTCCTCCATGTCCCCATTCCCATTGCTTTTATGTCCTCTTGCTTCCACTTCCAGGCTCACCTTAAAGCTCTCAAGTTATATAAATATGTGGACACATGTCTATATTTTCTCCATCAAATATACTGATGCAATCATAAAGGAAGAAGAAGGAGTGCACAAAAATGGTAGGAATGAGAGGCATCAAGAAAGGATCCATGCCAAATATTTGCATCCCTAACACTAGAGGTGCAAACAAAAATGTAGGGTTTCCTCCATGTTCCCATTCCTAGTGCTCTTAAGTTCTCTTCTTCCTCTTCCCGGCTTACTTTCAATGCCTACAAATCTAAAAAAACAAAATCTCTCGAAGAACAACCTTGAATTGTTGGACAAAGTGTTTCAGCTTTGAGGTATAAATAATGGGTGGTGCTCCATATGCAGAACCTTAGAGGGGAAAGCATTAAATACATCCCGTGCATGGGGGCACCATTCTATAGTCAGTGATAATGGGGCAACACAATCACCGACTTTGTATTATTGTCCTCTACTCTTAATTTGGGCATGTGTGTAAAGATCTCTTCTTCTTACCTTTATTACCCATATCCAAAACAGGTACAAAATGTTTGTATCAGCCTGTGCATTTATGAAGTATGAAAATGTGTAGCAATAAGATGTGAGATAAAAATAGTATGAACTTAGACAAATTAAACCCGCTTAAGTAAACTTGGAAAGATTACAGAAAAATGGGGAAAGAACCTTGAAGTGGCAATAAATTAGTACACTAGGTACTTCACAGGTGAGCTGCACTATTATAGATGACAAATATGATTATCTCATGAACCTAGAGTTCTCATATCAGCAAAATCAAATGTATATAGGCCACTTTATCAATAGAAAAATTGTGTGTAGGGCTAGGCCTATTTTTCTATAAGCAATTTAGTATCCAAATTCTGAAGGTTGTACAGAACTACATACATGGAAGGAGACATATATAGGAAACCATATCTCCAAGGAAACCACCACCCACAATCCCTACGAGGAAAATAAATGAAGGTATTATGATCATATATTGGGTTAAACTCAATGTACACATTGGCCTAGAATGAATCACCTAAACAACACGATGAACCACCTAGTATTTTTGGGACAAGGTTCAAACACAAAGAACGAAGGTCTGAAGAGATTTCAGTACTTCTTCCACCCGTCGAAGTACTTCATAATTACAACCTTGTAGCTCGGTCACCATCACTAGAAGGATCAAATCACCGCGGTTGCAACGCAAACACCCACGAAGGTTCAAGAGTGGACAAAATAAGCCTTACCCCGCACGTCTAAACATTCTATAAAAAACATCTTTTATGATCCTGTACAAATTCCATTGGAGTTTAGAGTTTTCAAAGTGATTGTTTCTTGCTAGCCTCCGTATATTTCCATTAGTTTGCTATGTTATGTGTGAAGTCTCAAGGAGCAGTTTGTCCGATTCAGATCATTTTACACGGTGGATGCTAGTTGATGCTAAGAAAATATGCAATGCATGTATTGTTACATGTTTTGGGAGCTAATTACCATCTTTCTCACTCTAATTTCTGCTGTGACTCTTAACTACAATGGTCAGCAGTGGTGTGTCATGGATATGATATTTTTCTACGCCATGATTTTAACAAAAGGGAACTGGTGAAGAATTTGTATCATTCTATGTACCGAAGTTTTGCATCTCGTCAAAATAAGTCTGAAAATGTGCTTGTTTATGTTTCTACGACTAACTGACCCTCTTTCATATACAAGTAAATGCCCGTGCGTTGTAACGGATCCTAAATAAAGTAATATATCCTCATAGACCTTGAAAGTGTTGTCCTCCTGTACCGAGTCACCCCGATCAAAAATTAATATTAGAAACAACTAAGATTTCATTTAGATTTTGGTTTCATTATGGACATCCAAAGTAAGACAAGATCATGCAAATCAAGGTAGACGAACAAGTTTGTCATATGATCATATTATTTTATACGAATTAGTTCAGATTTCAATAAGTTAGACGGTTCCCATATGAAACAAGTGTTATGTTTAGCAATTAGGATGATGTACAAGTAAGAGAACCAACACATGATATCTAGCGTTAATTACATGAGTGAGGTACTTGCAAATTTTAGTTCGGTGTCCTGAGGTTGTATTTTATCGAAAAAGGCTCTCGTCTCGCTTTATATATAAAGCAACGATCTTACAAACCTGCACCTACAACTCGACACCACACCACACGCACCCAAGGCAAGATACAATGGTGTAGAAGAACGGCAACACAGCCGAGCTCGATGAACTAGGACTCCCAGACAGTGCCTTCAAGAAGGGGAACAACACCGGAGTCTCACCGTTACTCGATCCAAAGGATCAAGGTCTTCACCCGGAGCCACCCAAAGGACAGAGAGAAGCCGCATTGACACCTCCATGAAGGATACGACATCCACGGACACCACCGCCATCGGCCTGGCCACGACCAGACAAGGGGATGACCCCCAGCAAGCAAAATTGTCTCCGCAATGTGGTGCGACTGGTCACAAACACAACCGCCGCACCACCCGATCGAATGCCTGGCACCGTCCACCATGCCACCAACACGACCATGGCAGCCAGCCCACACTTGAGCCGTGAGCTCCGCCCGCGAGCACCACCTCTCACACCACCGACGTCGCCGCCTCGAAATCCGAGACCACCCCACCTCCGCCGCCAAGGCACACGAGCACCATCGATCGAAGATGGGCAAAAGGTGCCACCTTTCGCCCCAAACCGCCCCCATGGTAGGAAGGGAGCCCAACCAGCCGAAACACGGGTAGGGGAAGGTCGCCGGCAGCCACCGGTCACACCACTGTCACCGCACCACACTATGCCATCGGGGACCAAGGCCACCGCCATGACCCATCTGGCACCTCCTGATTTAGGCAACGGCAAAGGCCTCCCCGGGTCGCCCTGCCCCACCGGTCGGTCGCTGATGTTGGATAATCCAAACATTCATA
>CBMN011745689.1:0-10499 GCA_000582825.1 Hordeum pubiflorum | reverse complement strand
CGGGCTTTGCCCGGCGGCGCCTCGCGGCGGCGGCGGGGGAGGGAGGCTGGGGGAGAGAAGGCGGAGGCGGCGCTCTAGGGTTTGCCCCCGAGTCGTCCACGACTCGGGGGAGGTCAGTCAAAAGCACCCCCAATTAGTTCTTCACCAACACTTGTTACTCTTGGAGCTTGGACTCCTAGGTGGTAGTGGTTCCTTCGGAAGCTTCCTTGCGCGTGGAGTGCTCCAGAGACGTATGTAAAGGTGTGGTGGTCGCCTTCAAGACCAACCCCGAGTGATTCGAGGCTCATCCGTTGGGGCGACTCGAGAAGAATACGGTGAGCCACTTGCTGGAGTTCCAGAGCCTTGGTTCTGGCACGCACCAAAAAAGATTAGCACTTCCCCAAGGAAAAGTGAACCTCAAGATGAAATCCGCGTCCCCGACTCACTTGTAGTTAAATCCTTTCCCGCTTTACTTTTCATTGTAAGTTTGTGAGCTTGCTAATTAGTTTGTTCCTAGCTTACATTGCTTTGAGTTTGTTTGTCATATAGGTTGTGTTCATCTAGTTGGATATCTAAAGAACCCGCTTTACCCACATCTCCCTAAAATTGGTAATTAAGCTTAAATTTGTAGTCTTCTATTCATCTCCTCTAGTCAACCGTATCGATCCTTTCAGTGGCGCATGCGGTAATTTCTTTGATTGTGTACATGCTTTATGAAATGATCCTTGAGTAATAACATTAGCATTGAATAGCATGTCTGTCACTTGTTTGTGAGACTCCGTATAAAACTTCCATGATTATTCTAAAATGGTCTTCACTTGGAATTCCCCTGAGAACACATAAGAAAAATAGACTATCGTAGTATTGGTTGATGACCACTTTCCGCTAGTCATCGACATAGAGATGTTGAACCTCAAACCCAATTATTTGAGCATGTGTTAGAGAACATGCGGTTGGACCGACCCAAGTTGACATATTGTGATAACATTATTTTAGGTTCTACACGTAGCTTTTCGTGCAATGTGTATGATATGTTCTTATACCCGAGTAAATTGACATACTTTTGGTTTACCCACCACTAATCAGTAACTCGCTAGCTATAAAGTTTTTTTTTTCTTATTTGCCATGAAACATAACTTGAGGCATGGTAAGTCAAAATGGACTTTGTCTCTCTCTACAAGGAGAGACATTTCTGAACCCCTTGAGTGACTAGATTCAGAAACACATGGTTGTGCTACTTAAAGTAAATAGTTAACATAATAAATTGTCTCGTTGTACGCGACTGAGAAAGAGTTGCGCTATCCAAAGAAGGATCACATTTCGCTACCCATGAGCTTGACCAATTATTGTGAGGCCAAATGAGTTGCATATATGTAACATTGTGAACCAGACAGCAGGTTCTAATGGGTCTCTAATTTAAAAACTCATTACTGGAGGTCCATATAAGGGGTGGGGGTGCATGTTTTAAGGTTGAACTAATTCGGAATATGTGAACCCCTATCATCAATTCACGCCAAGCCGAGGGTTGCCCATTTGTTTGACGGTCATGCTTGCGGCGGCAGTCGAGCATGGAGAGACATGAAGGCAACATCCCTGCTTGAATGTGTGGACAAACTAGAGGAGTTGCGGCTGCAACGCATGTATAAATTGTTCGAGGGGATCCGTAAGAGGAGAAAGTAGTATGACTACGGCTGCACCGACACGCTACATGGACCCTATTTTTATGGGACTGCACATTTTAGCGGTAATCTTGTAATCTACTACCTCTTTTTCAGTTTATAAGGCTTGTGCGTATCTCTAGATCTATAATTTGATCAACATAAGATGAGATGTATAGTCTAAAAATTATACCATTAGAAAGTAGACGATTTAAAATTTCTAATGATATTTTTTTTATGATATATAACTTGCATTATGTTGGTCTATTTATCAACCTTGAGATCCGCGCAAGCCTTATAAACCGGAAAGGTGATAGTATTACTGCACCAATCCATGATTGACAAGGTAATTTTATTAAATTTACGCTAGTATAGTCTCCCTGTATCCCTACAATTCTCAGAGTTCAGTTGAATTGGAAAATAGCAAGACCAGATACATGATCCCTGAAGCTGTGTTTCTATTAAAAAAAAACGAAGTACACAACTCCTCTGCAAACTCTAAAACCTCACATTCATCTGCAAGAATTAGCGAAAAAGCAGATTTCGACTGACACAAGAGACCGGCCGACCCTACATGGTAAGTAAATTCAACTCGCCGCTTCAAGAGCTACAAAATTATTCCACGGGACCAAATCATCATCAAGTTAAAAAGGCTGTTAAGAATCTGCACGTGTAAAATAGGTTTGGGGAAAAAGGGATTAGCGGGCTCGCGTTCGCCGTTCGTGACTGGGTTAGATGGATAGATCATATCCACGACTCCACCGTGTGGTTGTACATGTAGGAGCTCATCCCGCTGATGTGCGCCAGCGCGTCGGGGTCCAGCATGTCCTCCCCCTTCACGCCCGGCTGAAACGGAAGAAACTCGTTAGCGACGACGTGCTCGTCGTCGTCGTCGTATCGGAGCCGGAGGTGGCGATTGGGTTTGATCCAAGCTTACCATCTGCTCGTACTCCTCGTGGTTCTGCGACCCGATCGCCGTGGACGCCTCGCAGTACTCGTCGTTCTTGGCGAACCTCCCGCGCACGCGCGGCCTGCTGTCCGCCAAGGTTTTCCTGCACGCGTACTGCAGTTTTTCGATCGGATAGATGTGTCAGCGGCGTTGAGTTGATCGAGGACCATGCATGCATGCATGCATGGATCGTTCCAAGGTGATTGGTTTTGGGGGGGATGGGTCACCTTGATCTTCTTGCTGAAGTTCCGCTCGTTCCTCTTCTTGATGTACCGGTGGATCTTCTCCTTCCGCTCCTCCACGGAGAGGCGGGCGGCCTTGAAGCTCGTGTCCTCCAGGCTCGAGGTCTCTCCCGCCGCCGGCAGCCGCCCGGGGCTCCCGCTGCCTCCCATCTATACCACCGCGAAACGACCGGTCATGCTCTGCCCTACCGATTTCGATTGCGATTCTTGGCGAGTTCGTACGTTCGGGGGTTTCTACCTGCATCTCTCCGGCGCTAGGGAACGCCATCTGCCCCGCGGAGTCGGCGTCGACCAGCGCGCCGCCCTCCATCATCCTCTGGTACTCGCCCATCTCCTCCATCCCCAGCATCATCGACATCACGGTGCCCGCGCAGCCGCCGCCGCCGAAGAAACCTCCCTGCGCCGCGTAACACCCCTGCGTCGCCGCGTCGGCGGCGCCGGGGAGCATCGCGCCAGGCTGCTGCTGGCACAGGGTCTCGTCCAGCCCCATGAACCCTCCGGCCAGCGCCGCCGCGAAGCACTCGTCGGTGTATCCCGAGGTGAGCTGCATGAGCTCGGACGCCGTGCTGCTCATTTGCGTCTGCAGCGCCGGGTGGTGCTCTGCCGCGGCCACCACCGGGAGCACCATCTGGCCAAACTGTTGCTGCTCCGTCTGGGTCTCGTCCGTGCCCGCCGCCACCGCCGCGAACGCGTAGTCTATGGGGAGGAGGAGCTCGGCGTCGGGGCCAGGCGGCTGGTCTTCCTCGAGGAGTGCCGAGAGCGTGGAGTCAAGGGACGGCAAGGGGGAGAAGGTGGCCGTGGTCGTGGCCGCGGCCGCGCCTGACGACATGTTGTCGCCATGGCCATGGCTGCAGAGGGGAGGCGTGGCGGTGGACGACGACGAGGCGTCCTCCGACGAGGCAGCGAACACGTCGGAAGCAGCGTTCACCGCCCCGAAGAGGTCGCCGCCGCCGCTGCCATCGTCGCAGAAGTCGAGGATGTGCGCGGCTATGGGGCTCGAGATGCCCTCCTGCAAGAAACCAACAAACTCGTCAGCGCCCCCTGTTTGTTTCAGGCCCCAACCCCGATCAACAGGAGAGACCAGGTGCGTATGTACACGCCTGTAGAATGCAAATGCCATTAGCCACCATGATTCTTGATTCAGAAGAAGGACAACCAAAATGTATCCTACAATCTACAAGACCATGCACATTTCGTCTACGATCCTTATATAATCTGTTTTGGGCGCGGGAATCAAATGCCGTACTGTTGTACCTGCATTTGCACAGCTCAATTCTGCACCCATGAGGATGGAATTGGAACGGATAGAACAGTGGAAGTATAGGTCCGTATGCCGTATGCCGGCGAATGTTACTGTTAAGGATGAGAGAATTTCAGCCAAGCCAAGCAGAGCAGAGCAGAGGCGGTCCTCATCAGAATTCTCCGCGGCGCACGCAATGCGGACATAAAGGTTAGCGAGATCACGAAGCAAAAACTATCAAGTCGACGCATCGATTCTCTCTGTACTGCAACGGGGCCGGGGTCCAAAAGCCGGAAGATTTCCTCCTCTTCTGGATCCCGTGCCTGCCCTGCTTTTGGCTTTGGTGTGATGGACACCTAGACAATTATTGATTGCACAACGCACATAACCGTCGGTCTAGCAAAGATCATTTGCCAATTGCCATTTGAACGGAATAATCCTCATCAACAAGAGCATGCATGGGCAACATGGCAGGAGGAGGCGGATCATCAAACCATGCAGAGGAAAGCAGACGATTTACGAGAACGGAGCGTAGATTTACTCACGGTGAAGGACTGATCGTCGTCGAGCATGGCGTGCACCGTCGATTGGGAACCCCGGCCGGCGGCGAGGCGATCACTCCTCCGATGTTTTGCTTGGACGGGCGCTCGATCTTTTGGACGTGGGGGAAACGGCAGAGGGAGGGAGAGGAAGATGAGAAGCTCGTAGACCATGCAAATGGCAACGGCTTCTATTTATAAGGCCGGGAACAGGAAGATCAGGAACTAGGAGTCTGGGCTAATTATAGGCCATGAGATACGGGCACTTTTTGTAACAAGATGTGGGTTTTCAACAGGAGATTAGGACAATTAGGCCGTCCTGGTTACTTAATTAGGACAAGGGAGTGCACACATGTACCGCGGTAAAAGTCCAATAATATGCCCCCAGTTAAAACTGAAACGGGCAAGCCCGCCCTGGGGAAGGTATGTCCAGGATGGCTATTTTTGTGCGGGTTATGAGCTGTATTTCGTCTATCCAAGATTAGTTTTTTTCTCCTGACTCCTAGCTCGGTTTTGACCGGGGAACGATGCATACACAAAATGGTGCGAGGAAAACGGGTGATTCTATCTTGATTCCGTCACACTCATGCATAATGCCTGCCCGATCTTTTCTTTCCAGAGACTTCCTGATTAAGCGATGTGTGCACCGCCATGACTCGCACCTTGCATGCTATTGCTAGCTAGCGATGCCATCCATATGCAAGAGAGTTTTCCTAAGCACTTGACGACAATTTTGGTGATCTTTGGCTCGTAAAGGCTTTTAGGGCATGCAATCGATCCGGTGTAGAACAATTAATATGTTTTTTTACCAGTCGTTTTGCGTCTAGTTGTCTTTTCTTTCCAAGATATTTATCAAAATCTGCGATCTTTTTTCCATTAATTGATGAGGCAATTCTTTTGCCTTCGTTTCGGAAAAATCTACGATGCCTTCTTTTTTTTCAAAAGATTGAAAACATTTTGTTACCAATTTAGTCCTCTCCCGCCTGGGTGACTTATTATACCTTCAAAAAGCGAAGTAAGAACATTCCTGCTTTACCAGGAGCACCTTGGTTGGTCACATATCTAAAGACCCAAGGCCCAATCTATAATAGCATTAGCACAGACGCTGGTAGAATTTTCCTGGGGAACTGGATGCCAGACGTCACGGAAAGCAGAGAACTACGTGCAAAAGACACGTACCTACATATATACGCACAAAGATTCGCAGCTGTTCCCTTCCCAGCTGGTGTGGTGTATGTGTCAATCATACTCCTATATGGAAGGAAGGAAGGACATGTACACGTGTGCGTGACGTGCCATAACGTACGGTGAATATGCCCATTATTATCACATATAAATCACAAAACTTTCAATGAAAGAGACGTTCTCGTCGACGACGAGGTGCCTACGATGACTTCGTAAATTTCAAGATGCCGGCTCAGTCTCTCGGAGATGCTCATAGGGGTAGAGTCTGCGTGTGTGCGTTCATAGGGGTGAGTATATGCATGTATATATGAGCGCTTGCGTCTGTACTGTGTCAAAAAAAACCCAGTCCAAGGCGAAGGGCAAACGTGCATTTTCTTCTTCAAAAAAGAAATATTACCACCCGGCTTCTCCGTCAAAGGACGCACACATACATATAGCAAAACCGCGTGGAGACTAATTATTTGGATCGATAGGTAAGTGAATTTTAACAGGGTAAGGACATCTCCAACAGTTTGTTGGTTAGCTTGTTGGTAAAATATGACATATCATCAACCAACATCTTAACATACAACTACTCAAATAGGTTGTATGTAGTTTGCCCAATAGGATGTGAGATAATAAATAAGGTGCTCTCTCATTCTACATTGAAGCTTGTGCAAGGGGTGTTGGTTCTTTTACATACAACCTTGCTCTCTTTCCTCATTTATTGTATGACATATCATAAAAAATCATATGTGTTAAAAGTCTACCAACGACTATCTTATAATCATTGGAGATGCCCTAAGGCATACAATCTTCGTGGCCTGCGATCTAGATCGACAGGGCGTGGCACCTAGCTACGGCAATTTTAGGGCTAGGCTAGACCCAACTACGTACGTACACGAAACTCAACTGGTATCTGTTCTCGATGCGGAATAGTTATAGTGGAGAGGAATATGTGTTCTTGCTAACGAAAAGATTTAGCGTGGCCTGCTTGTCTGATACTCTCATCTTGATCCATGCCATACGTCTTCTAGCCACGAGCTAGCTAGAGGATGATCATCTAGAGTAAGTCAAGTCCTTGTCCGTTAAGACTGCTCACTTGCGATGCCGTTTAAGTTTTCATTTCCACGATCGCCGGAATAATATTTTACCTCCGTTTTAAAAACAAAATTGCCGCAAAAAGGTTAAATATGAGAAATAGCTACATCAACCCCGAATTGTTATAATGGATACATATAGAGAAAATAAAAACAGACACCTCCTTTGCAAAATCTTAAGCGTCTAAAATTTCTGCACGATTAGTGCATATGGTCGCTACTTGAGCCGTGGTGGGCTGCATAGAACGATGAATCTACGGTCATCTTCGATGAAGTATTGTGCGCCTCAGGTTATGAGATTTCCTGCATAACCTATGTGCCCAAGATTTTGAAAAGAATGAAGTATTGGTTTTTGCATTGTCTGCATGAATAGATGGAAGCTTTGATTGACGGATTCTAAGGAGTATACATGTGCACAAATGCCTTCCTGCTGGTAGACACACAATGTGGCTGTTTCCCCAAAATTTAATGGTGAAATCATGGGTATAATTGTTAAATTCAATTTCTTAAAATAGCCTGTCTTCACTTCACTAAGATGATTCGTAATTTGTCTTTACCCGTAAAATTGCTTAGACGAGAGCTTCAAAACACAACTTCATCCCAATAGGGAATTTTTTTTATTTTCAATGTATGCAATCGTTGCTCCCAAGCATCCTAGCTAGCCCTCTCCCTGCAACAACTTGCATGGAGCTATTTGTGTCATCTGCATTTGGTGCTCTCAGACGCTTTATTCCAAATATTGCAACCGCTGCTTAGCAAATATCTTCTTACAAACAACGAAAAGATCATCGGATACACCGAATTTTACAAAAATTAACCTCTCATCATCTCGGCATGGCCATCTGCACCTATTATGACGACTGCACAGAGGGCCTAGCTAAGAACTGTGGTTTCCATTTCTTGTTCCTCATCCTTTTTCCTTCATGATCATCACCAACATCATCTTCCTCCTTGTCCCATAATGAGTCATCGAAGAACTCTTGATCAAGTATGGCCAGTTGTCAATTGCACCACTTGATTAGAAATATATCCATAAAAGGAAAGGAGACGAAGGAAGACAGTAAAATCTTGTGGATGATCTGTCGAACATGTTAGGGCGTTGAAGACGAGGTTGTGCAATGGATGGCTAGGTGAGTCTTTGGATGGCGCAGTTGTTGGGGGAGGCCCATGTCGATGTTCGAAGGCGCATGCGTCATCCCCAACCCTTGCCAATGCTCTCAACCGTAGTGCAAAGATTTCTTCGCTGACCGAGTTTGGAGGTGGTGGTCGTCAGCACAATGCAACAACAAAAGTGACCGTGGTCAAGTGAAATTGCTAGTGTTGAGTGATGTTCTACAAGTGCACAGAGTTTAGTAGTAGCGTTCTCGAAGTAAGACTATTTGTCACGACCTACCTTTTCATGTTATGGCCTCTGTGTGTTTCTATGCCATCCCCTGGATCGAATCACCGCGAAACATGATACAAATGTAATATCATACACAAATGCATCATTACATTACATTGTATGATCCAGAAAGAAAATAGTCTTACAAGCCACTAGCCATAGACTAGTTAAATAGATAGTCTTACTTAAGCAAACATAGTTCTCTAATAGCGGAAACTAAAGTAAATCTAGGATAGTCGTCTTGGTAAGGCTCCATCAACACCACGGGGAAGCATATCAAGCGGAGGTACGAAACCCTACATAAGTCACTCATAACAATCATCTGCAACATGATATGTTGCAGTCACTAGGGCCAATATATTGAATGTATTGACAAGTTTTCAGAGTTGTTATATAAGTCCTATCTCACCTACATGCATTTTTCGGTAAGTGGAGTTCAAGGCTCTTTGTAGAACATAGATTTTATCCAAACTTTGTAGAAGCGGTCTACTCTGTACATATGACACAGTGGTAAACCGAGCTATCCGTAAGAAATATATGAGTCATCTGCCTCACACAGCTGCCTTAGACTAACTTCACTAGTCAATAGATGGCCTCACATCATACCTGGCACCAAATGGTCAATATTCCCGTGTTCAACCCATCAAGTTTTAATTCAGAAAAGGTGATTGAGATCAACTCACAGTTCTTGGCCAAAATTGCTCATAGTTGTCCATAAATTTGGGACAGGACAAATCATGATCAGGTTTTACACTCTATAAAGATTTTGTACTTTACCCGCGTGGCATAGTCACAACCTTCTACTACACACCGTAAAGATCAAATATCTTGGTCTATGTCCTTCTAGTCGGCGATGCAAAGCCTTGGCATATGGACCCGAATAACCGACGATCGATCGCCAGGAGGGAGGGTCGATCAGATGAATTTGGTCGTTGGGGGCGAGCTGCTCCTAGCGAACAAATCGTCCTGCGCCCCTTGATTGTTCGTCAGGGGAAGGGTCAGGGCAAACCCCCTTTGGCGAGAGGCCTAGTGTACTATTTTTTAAATGCTAGAAAAAACACATTTTTCTTGTAAAATAGAGAAAACATAAAATATATAATTGCCATGCGTATGAAAAACTTCGAAAAATGTCATGCTACTTTATGAAAATGCCAGGTTAATTTATAAAATGGTCATGCTACATTACGAAAAATGCCATGATGTAATTTTTTTCTTTATTTTGTCCATTGTGCAAAGAAACATTAAAAATGCCATGTTAGTGATTTTTTTTGCCATGCTAATAAAAATAAAATTGTCATCCTCTTGATAAGAAAAAAAAATTCGTGCCAACAATAACAAAAATGTCATGTTCTCAATAATAAAAATGTCAACTTGCTAATAGTAAAACAGCCCCCCCCCTCCTAACAATAAAAATGCCATCTTATTACTAATAAAAATGGCATGCTCTTAATCATAAAACTGACATCCCTCTTAAGAAGTAAAAATGTCATGTAACTAAAAATAAAAATGCCATGTTACTAATAATGAAACTATCATCTTCTTAACAATAGAAATGCCATGTTATTAATTATTAACATTTCATGCTCTTTACTAAAAAAATGGCATGTTGGACATTAAAAAAGACCTAGAGAAATGCCATGCTACATATAATACTAATGCACATGGCAAGTTTATAAAAAGAAATCCCCTCTAAAAAGGGACTTTTGTTCTATTAATAGTGGAAAAGTTCTGTATTTTTGGGAATTTTTAAAATAAAACATTAAATTTTTAAAATAAATTCGCTTCATACATACATAAACAGTTTTAAGTGCATTCATACACAAAACCTGCTACAGCCAAGTGCTAGAGGATGCGCACAAAGTTGCGGGAGGTCCCACGCTCTCACATTTTTTGGATGAAAAAAAGAGTAAATAATTCGCCGGGAAACATGTAGCATGGACCGCTCGACCTGGTCTACATGGCATCGAGCAGAGATAATTGCACGTATCATCCCGGAACTTGCCGGCGAGGTCCAACTCGGTCCTGGAACTTGAATATTGATCCAATACGGTCCTAATACTTGGAAATACGTGCACAATACGGTCCTGGAACTTGGACAGCCAGTCCTGGCTCTACACTTGGCGTACGTACCGCGTATCAGCCCGTGTGCCACGTCATTGCGGGTCCCGCCCGTCAGCCCCGGGCCCAGCAGTCAGCGCGGAGCCCACCCATCAGTGCGTGGCGCGGTGGTTAACACGGTTAGCC
>CBMN011745683.1:3185-16607 GCA_000582825.1 Hordeum pubiflorum | reverse complement strand
AATTATGAACAGGGAGATAATCAACTACATTTATTATTGCCTCTAGGGCATATCTCCTACAACACAACATTTCGTTCCATGTATTGAGAGGCTTAAATTAAGAGCCCACTAGGCTGACATCTGGGTCCAATTGGGTTTGACAGGTTGACCCTACTTGTATACATGTGGGTCCCATTCAATCACACCGTGTATGCAACATTTGCTTCATGTATTGAGAGGCTGACATCAAGGACCCAGCAGGTCAAAGCTACTCGTGGCATAGTCATCAAGGTGAAATTGACGAGAGCAATCAGAAAATAATTGATCTTAGTTCTATGATGAAACTCCTCGTCATATATAGATGTGACCTACTTTGCATGACGTTCGTACATCTGTCAAGTGTATGTACCAACCATCATAAAAGTTCCCAAGCATGGCCCACTTCACATCTATGACATGACGAGTCATAGTCCTGTGACGATTTTTAGACTTCGTCGTTGATTATTGTCAACTCAGTTGAGCATCAACCATGTCTATGACGAAACAAATGTATCCATCAAAGATGTGCTCACATCTATGATGAATTTTCTCGACCATCCAGTCATTTCGATAGATATCACTGTTTGTTTTACTGATGCGTGTACGAGAATAAGCATCGGGAATGACATGGGATAACCATAACAATTGGCCTTCTTGTAGAAGCCAACAAAAAGGGCACATGCATGATTTCCATGTGAAATGTGTGATATCATAAAAATCTAAATTTACTGTGAGATGTTCCTGCCATGTATTCCCACTAGAAGTAGTGTGAATAGATGACAAATGAAATGTAAGTAATGGAACCTACCATTTAACTACTAGCTTAACATAATGATACAGGTACACACATGAAATCTAAATTATCTAATGATTGTTATCCAACTACCTAGTTAAGGGAAAGTTATCACGAACATGTATGGTGTAGCATGCTTGTTCGTTTATTAACTCAGTTTTTTGTTTGTTTATATGTCTTTCGTTTATGTATATATATTTTCAAAATATTCAAAATACATCTATTTCAGAGAAATTTACTTCAATTTTGAAAAGCATTCACCGTGCATTTAAAAAATGCTCAAGTAGTGTAAACAAATATTCATGCAACTTCTAAAAAAATGTTAATAGCATCCAATTCATGGCCTTTGGAAAATGTTCACGCGTTTAAAAGAATATGTTCGTGATTTAAAAAATGTTTAAAAACTTTTAAAAATTGTTGCGTACATTCAAAAAATGTTCATAACATTTCTAAAAATTGTTCACGTGTTTTAAAAATATGTTCACGATATTTTTGTAAAAATGTCAATAGAATGTAAAAAATGTTCACGTAATTTACAAAAATGTTTAGTACAAATTAAAAAACAATTTGTAACATTTTAAAAACTCAATTGTTTCATAATATGTTCATGGATTTTTTAAATATCAATACAAATGTAAAAAAACGTTCACATAAATTTAAAAATATTTCGTACCATGCATAAAATGGTCAAAGTGTATGTGAATGTTTTTAACATTTATTAAAAAATATATTAAAACAAGTAGTTGAAAAAATATACAATGTAAAACTAACAAAATAGTTAAAAAATGTTTAGTACCATTCATAAAATGTTCAAAGTATTTGAATGTTTTTAACATTTATTCCAATACATATTCAAACAAGTAGTTGAAAAAATATATAATGTAAAATTAGGCAAATAATTAAAAAATGTTTTAGTACCATTCATAAAAAGTTCAACATGTATTTGAATAATTTTTAACATTTATAAAAAAATCAAAAACAACTATCTACAAATACTCATCATATATTTGAAAAAGGTTCAACTTGTATCAAAATATATTCCGTGAGTATGCAAATAGTGTATCGAAAAAATTAGACATGTGTTGAAAATAAATAGAATAAGAAGGAAAAAAAGAAAAAGAAAAAAAGAAAACACAAAATAAAAATAGAAAACAGAAGAAACAAAAAAGGAACATGAGGGAAGTATAGTTTTCGCCATCAAATGTCGTTTTACGGATCAAATCACGGATCAAACCGGATAAGTCGGCCACTGAATGGTTTTGCGCCAAAAAGGATACCGCATGGAAGGTTCTAAAACCTGTCGGTCTGTAGAACCTTCCTAAAACCGGTTTAATGGGCCGACCCAGTAAGATGTGAGTGACCCCATTGATAGAGGCGACGCCAGGCTACATCTCGCAATAAGCGAGATACAAGTTTGGCGATTAGGGTCCATCTATATCTAAATCGACAGAGATTTTCTTTAAGCAGAATAGTGCAGGCTGTTACATTTTTGCGTAAATAAAATTACACTTTTCAACATCAAATGAGGCTTACAGAAATCTCAGACGATTGAGACCTACTAGCAGGACATATATCCTTGTCCAAGAAATGATTTTATTCCAAGTTTTTTTGTTTTGTTTTGACAGCATTATTCCAAGGCTTGTTTGTTCAGAGCAGAGTATGTATATACACCAAGTGATTGCAACTAAACGATGGGCTAGCTACTGGCCGGGTACCAACCACGACATACTCCACTGGAAGATCAGTCAGTCGAGAACTCTAACCTTCAGAGCAGAGTATGTATATACTCAATGACTTTGAATTGTATACCAAATTTCAGAAAATTTAACCATCCAATCATCCAACAAAGGCAACCATGTTATGACCGAAGATTGTGCTATAAGTTTCAGAAAATGATGGCTGTCCTAATATTTAATTCTTTATTGACCCGTCCAACGAAAGAGACATTGTTGTGACCGAAGAAAATTACCTGTTGTTTATTCAAAGGTCAACATGGTGGAAACCTCACGCTACAAGTTTCCATTTTTCTTCCGTTTTTTCCAACACGTGATCAATCTGACAGTGATTGTATCCACTCGCCGTGTTCTTTCAACTGTTGTTTCGTCTTGTTAACCTGAAGCCCTGAACTCCCCAGACCGTCATTGGTCATGCTGTCATCTACAAAAAAAACTGTTCAGGCATCATGCTTGGAAATGCCAGGAGCAGGCAACTGCAGGGTAGCATCTGCATCCGGGGATCCTCCCTCGCCGATGTCGAGGGTACTTGTCTCCTGCCTCTAAGCTGCACGGAAATTTCTTGCGAATGATGCGGACCTCTCAAGTAACTGGAAACAATCCCAAACGATATTAGTACTACCAAGATATATCAGCTTTGCCCAAAAATTGAAAATATAGTCTGCAGAGATATCAATAATTAGGGAACCCCACATGGACTTTATTCAAAGGGTTTGCTTCCTGAGACGAAGGGTATACAAGAGTGATTTCAAACAAAGCCATTAATTAGGGAACCCTACAGAATGAGCTACTGGGTTCCGGTATACTCCATCTAAGATCGATCGGTCCAGAACCAGATCAACTTAAATCAAGCACCAACATTCAGAACACGCAAGGAAGCCTAATACATACCAATATGGCAAGCCAAACAAAATTAATGAGCTACTGGGTTCCGGTATACAAGAACAGAACTACAGTGTTGTGTTCTTGTGCCGCACGAACTCGCAAGCATTTATGTAGCTGTAGTATGGTGGTACGAGAGACCTCCAGCACAAGACCTCAAATTTGCCCCGTGGCACAGTGCTCCACCTACTGAATAGAACATCCACCAGTGTTATCCTCGGAACTTCGTCCTGAGCAGCAGGCCCTTTCTGATAACTATGATGGAGCAGAAAGAGCTGAAGATCCTCAGAAACTCGCCGTGTTTCAGTAATGGGCATAACGTACCGAGGCTTATCCTCGTCAGAATATTCACCAGCCAACAATGCATTCTTCTGCATGTACTTACTATTGCTTCTGAGAACCCTGCACCAGAACCGGGCACTGAAATTTTCTCTCAGCAAGGCAGCAACAACATATGCGGAGATGAAAGATCTGCACATCCTGGAGGCTAGCTCCATGGCTATGGATGCTAACCTTGGGTGCTCCTCCGGGTCCGTGCTTCCAAACACGAGCGTCTTGAAGAAATACCAGTAAGCTTCTTTAGACAAACACCTTAGCTTGATGGCATATGTTGTTCCAAACCTGATCATCTTCTCTGATCGGCTAGTCACTATGATTTTGCTCCCACTTGTCATGCATCTTTCAGCGGAGTGCAGCAGCGTCTTCCACACCCCTTCGTCCATGTCCCCCAAGAGCTCAATAACAACCAAAGACCTTACTTTACCTGATGCAACAATACTTTCATGCTTGATCAGGCAATGATCCCTAAAAGTCATTGCATTTTCACCTTCAAGGTCATTTCCGCCGTAGAGCAAGATCAAGGAGAAATGACTGCGCACACGCTCATCATCGCAAACATGTTCCACAAGAGTGCTCTTTCCAATAAGGGCAGGCCCGACGATTGGAAGGACACCCAAACTCTCAGCCCCTAGAGGCTCGGCTTGTAGCAAGAAGCTGATGGCTTGTTCCCTCTCCATTTGGCGGCCGAACATACACTTGCCCAAAAATAAATACGCACCATAAGGTTGGGGGTACGTGCGAGGGCAACTCATCAGAAATATAACAAACTCCTTCATATCAGCAACCATGCTTTCCAGGACAAGAACAACATGTTTCAACTCCTTACTGACGTCTCTACCAAAATCTATGCTCTCAATTTGAGTGTTGCTAGAAAGGCGGCGAAAGCGCTTAGCCGGATTAAATTTGGATTGAACAAACAAGGAGCGACTCACCTGCTCCTCGTTGGTCTTCTTCTCTCTGCACTTGTAGGTGTCGAGAAGGTAGTACCCTCTGAACATTTGCTTTGTCATCAAGCTAACCTGGCAGATCATCCCTCGGTTCGTGACACGCCGCCCCTCGGCCTCCTCAATGATGGCACGTAACCTCAGAAGCAGCTGGTGCAGCCTCTGCAGATCCTCTTCCGCGGTTCTCTGCTCACGGAACTTCTCGACCACGAAGGATATGGCTCTGCCGGCAAGATCACCAAGAACTGCAGAAATGAGCGCCTCCATTGTAACCTGCAAGCAGACAGGATTCCCTCCCAGCCTCTCACTCATCAGATAGATGGTGCACTGAACTTGAAGGAGTTAGGCAGCTGCAGACTCGGTGACTTTGACCGGTCAGCTGAAAGCTTCAGAAAGCAATTGTGCTGTCCGTTCCAGAAAAGAGGTGTTCTCCTTGTCTTCATTGGCTCATTCAACGAAGGCGACATTATTGTGACAAAAGAAAAATACCTGTTTTTGATTGAGAGGTCAACATGGTGGAAACTTGATGCTACATGTTTTCTTGGAATCAACAGCCACATCGCATTTTTCTTCCACTCTTTCAAACACCTATACAATCAAGCAGTGGTTGTTTCTGCGGTCTCTGAGCGGTGCGGCCGTTTTGCTTAAAGAAACAACGTACTAGCATGATATATCAGCTTTGCCGAAAAATGAAAAACAGAGTCAGCACAATTATCAACCGGATTTTATTCCAAGGCTTTATTCACTGAGATGAAGAGTATACAAGTGATTACAAACACAGCCCTACATGATGGTCTACTGGGTACCAAGTACTTACAATATATTCAACCATAAGATCAACTCCAGAACCACACCAACTCAAATCAAGCACCAATACTGGACCAGAAGTCTTAGCACATGCCAATCTGGTAAGCCATTTTCTGTAAATAAAATTATATTCTTCTAAATCAAACAAGATTCAAGAAATCTCAGATGATTGAGACTTAGAGATCAACTGGATTTTATTGCAAGGCTTGTTTGTTCAGACAGGGTATAATACACAAGTGACTGTAACTACACGATGAGTTACTGGCCGGGTAATACTAATAACCACAGCATACTCCAATATAAGATGACAGTCAAGAACTCCATGCATACATGAACTACCTCTACGGCTCCATTTCGATATCGTGGTGTTCTTGTTCTTGTGCCGCACAAACTCGCAGTCGCACACATACACGTACCTGTAGTAGTAGTACGGTGGTACGAGGGACCTCCAGAACAACACCTCGGACCTGCCTCGCGGCGCGGCGTCGCTCCCGGACAGTAGGTCGACCACCGTCACCCTCGGCACCTCGGTGCGATCATCCGGCCCTCTCTGGTAGCTATCGCGCAGCAGGAACAGCTTGAGACGACCCAGACACGGCGCTTGGGCCATGCTCCAGACGTACCAGGACTGGAGGTCGAGAGGGTATTCACCGACCAGCAGCAGGGCCGGGTGTTCTTCTGCCTGTAGGCCCTGAAATGTGCGAGGACCCTGCGCCAAGACCGAGCGCGGAGACGGTCTGCGCCCAGTCTCAGCAGCAGGCCGGCGCTAATGAACGCATTCATGAATGAGCCACGCATCTCGATCGCGAGCTCCATGGCGATGGACGTCAGCTCTGGGTGATCCTTGGGGTCCGTGCTCCCGAACGCCAGCATCCTGAAGGAGCGCCGCCATCGGGAGGGAGAGAGCCCCGCTCCGCCTCCAAGCGCGCGGGGAAGAGAACTCCGCCGCCGCCAGCGCCACCCGGGCTACGCCGATGGCCGTTGCCGGCGGCGGCGAAGGGGAGGGGAGGAGGGAGGGGAGCCGAGGCGGGGAAACGGGGTGGCGGCGCTCCGTCGCCGTGGAGGGCGACAGGAGCGCAGAGTCACAACTCCCCCATCATCGGTCACATTTAAAGAAAATTTGACAAATGCATTGATGCTTCCTTGAGTCTACTAATAATAGGCTTGTAATGAGTTTTTACTGAAAAGTCATTGCAGCCTCTCCTTGATTCAGGTCGGAGAATGAAACCATCTTTATCAAATTATTGAGAGCTACAGTTGATGTATCACCTCTCTATTCTCAAGATTACCTTTCAATTCATAATTACAGCCTCTAATCAAAATTGGTTAAGCCGGTGCAGGGAAAAAACAACAGCCTTGCAAATCTACAGAATTAGAACCCTCTATAAGAAGGTACTTCCCTATGGTACATGTTTTTCTTTGGTGTATATCCCTTTGTTTTGTCGAACTAGCAATAGTACAGCTGTGTGTGAACGAAATTGCTGCTGCAATATTGTGTTGGAAATTGCAATATTATATTTACAGTATTTATGTACATATGCGATGGTTGTTGTTCTTTTCAAAGACTAGATGGCCCGTTGTGCCGTTTCTTTTGCATTTTTGAAGCATTTTACAAAGAATAGATGGCCCGTTGTGCCCACAGCGCAAAGGCCAAATGCACCTGAAAAGTTAGACGAACCATATGATTTTTTTTTAATTTAGAAACTTATTTTCAAAGCATCAACGAATATTCTTCAAAGTGTTCTAATCATTTTTCTGTGTCTTGTTGACCGATCCTAAAGGTTATATGTCGATCCACCCGTGATAGTTATTTTGAATAATTCTGAAAGAGCTCAAATCATTTCTAAAAGTTTAGTAGTCAGAGCATTCACAGATTTGATGTACATACTCCCACAATTATATACATAGATAACACACCTTTTTAGTTGCCTAGACATAAGTTCATACAAACACAAACAATTGTTTATCAACATTACCTACAATATCTCGATCTAATATAAAACATAAGATTAACATGAGTCTGCAAATCAAACTAACATTGTAATTCAACATAAATTTTGAAGCAACATCGGTTCAGAACCCATAGTTTCCCTTACGCCGCTTGCAACCGCTTGACCATCCATCGCCCACCTTGCATCCAATGGGAAGCCCTTCCCTGAGGACTGGTTGGAGATGCAAGTCGTTGTTTAGATCGCGACAATGACGTAGTCCATCCTTCATGGCCAGGATCGTTGGTACATCTCGTAGCTTACATAAGCGTCTTTGGCTGCATAATGGAGGCATGTTTCAAAAAGTGGCTTTCATTCATAGAAATTATGGAGTACCTTCGGGCATGTACTTTTCATGTCGGCGTACGAGAAGTATATGATGGATGCTCCCAAGTGAGAGGTCACCCATGGGGTCTCTCTTCTCGTCGCCTTTGATCTGAAACGGCTTTTTCATGTCCACATAATATTCATGTGGAATTTCAATCTATTTATTGCCAAGCACCCTCCTGTCATTCATGGTGTTCACGCTAGGAAAAGTTATCGCTTTGTGTTGCAGGAAATGATTGAGGGCGCGACACTGCTCATTGGCCTGCACAAGTGGTAGACAAGGATGTGCTCACTAATGCATAGTTGCAGGACGATGATCCCTTGTCATTCTAGAGGATGCCTATGTGTGTACTCAAGGTCGAGGCCCACAAACTTGTACTTCTCCATATAGAGCCACTGCCCGTAGATGGCGATGATCTTTTCCACCGTCTCAGGTTCGTTCCTGTACACCACCTCCAGCGTGGTTGTTCCATGGGCATGTACGTGGTGGATCTCCATTGTCTCTTTCCGTTCGTCCATGATAGCAAGGATGGACGAGCATATGGCTGGTGGTTGGAGTGGACGAAAAAAGTGTGTGTGCATTGGTGATGGGTTGGAAGAAGACATGCGTTGGTGATGGATTGGTTATTCGAAGAGGAGATTTTGCAACCATTCATGGCAGTTCCTTGAACATCTTCCAACATTTGAAGAAATCAATTGAGGCAGGCGGCGTCGACCGGCGGTCTAGTGGCGTGACGGTACCAAAAACCGTCAGTAGCCTTGGTAGGGTGGAGAGTGTGACCAAAAGTACAAGAGGGGATCACACACAGGGTTTTTACCTAGGTTCGGGCCCTCATGGTTGAGGTAATACGATAGTCCTGCTTTGATTGAATTGATGGTGCCTTGCATGAGGGGATTACAAATATAGAATGTTTGTAGCTACCGAGACAGTGACTATGGATTTGATGTCCTGAGCTATCCCAGTGTCACCATATAAAGGACGAGAAGGCCTAGGGTTATGATTACCTTTGATCCGGTTTGAGATGTAGATAGTCCGCATGTCTCCTTATAAATAGTAATTCTACTAGGGCGAAAACTATTTCCATGAATATTTTGCATATCAATTGAATTGTGATCGAAGATATTATATTTATTCATTTAAGAAATGGAGCTGGGAGCTGATGTGAGTGGCTTCAAATAGGGAGTGTCGTTTCTTTTGCATTTTCAAGCATTTTACAAAGACTAGATGACCCGTTGTCCCATGGTGCAAAGGCCAAATGCCCTTGAAAAGTCAGATGAACTATATGAAACTTTTTTTAAAATTCAGTAACTTATTTTCAAAGCATCAACGAATATTCTTCAAAGTGTTCTAATCATTTTTCTACGTCTCCATGACCAATTCTAAAGATTATTGATCCACCTGTGATACTATTTTTGAATAATTCTAAAAGTGCTCAAAGCATTTCCAGAAGTTTAGCAGTCAGAGGGTTTCACATTTGATATACATATTCCCACATTTATATACATAGACAACACACCTTTTTAGTTGCCTAGACATAAGTTCATACAAATACAAACAATTGTTTATCACTTGGAATTAAGAAATATATCTTACCTATTATATCTCGATCTAATACAAACATAAGAAGACCATAATCTTATAAAAAAATAACATAGTAATTCAACGTAAATGTCAAAGCAGCAACGGTTCACGACCCACAGTTTCCCTTACGCCACTTGTAACCGCTTGACCAGCCATCGCCCGCCTTGCAGCGGGGGCAAAGCCCTTCCCCAAGAACTGGTTGGATAAAAGGTAGTTCAAGACCTCTTCCTTCATCCTCAATTTGACCCCAACAACAAAAATGAAATACTAGAGGGAAACAAAAGCAACATAAAAAACCCAGATCTCTCAAGCAAATAAAACAAGAAAAGCTAGAAAAATCAAAGAAACATGTATAGGGCATGTACATGTACATGTGTTAAACATACCGAACAACATGTATATATATATTTGCATATGTTTTGGTAGTATACATCATACCTTGTAGATGGCTCCATCATCACCATGTTTGACCTCCATAATCCAACCAACCGGGAGCCAATCCAGTGGCTCATCTGCACCATCTTCCACCTTGTCCTTGACATCCTATTGTAGTTTCACTTCCTCACCATATGAGGTCAAGTCTTCCATTCTCGCAACTCCGAACAATCTCGAGCTTCCTTTTCGACCCCTCTTCTCGTTTTCTTAGATCTAAAATAGTAGGAGAAAGAGATCGTTGGTCGACGAGAGAAGGGTGGCTAGATAGTAAACCATGTGCATGATGGTTGTTTATACCAGTTGGCATTCTCCAATGTGAACCATGTGAACAACATTCGGTGACAAGTTTTGACGAATAATACTATAGACAATTCATTATTGTGGTGGCTGGAGTAACCTAATTTGGCATGTAGAGTAAAGTATTACTATTCATTTGGGAGTCGGTAAAACAGGAATAATGTGAAGAAGAAATAATAGTTGTAAAACATCAAGAGAAAAACAAACCCGCCTCCTTACTAAAACTGATAGATTTGCGTCATGTGTTAAATAATGAGATGGAGCATAGACACATTTTTCGCGAATCAGATGGAGTATAGACTTGTATTCATATTTTTATTCGTGAAGTGTACTCTCTATTATTATGTATGCTCATTGCTAAAAAAGTAAGTGTTTGTATGTATGTTCATATTGTATTAATTTTCATTAATTGTTGTGGCAAAGAACAACAAACAATTTTTACATGTCATGAACATTTTTTAAAACAATTTCCTGAAATTGTTTTATTAACATTTAAAATAATATCATGAATACTTTTTAAAGGTGTGACATTTCGTCAAATGGTACCAACATTATTTTGAATGTGACGAATATTTTTTATAAATGTGTGAATATTTTTGAAGTCTCATGAGTATTTTGTTAAAAATGTATGAACACGTTTTTTGAACAGCGTGAACAATTTTTTCCATACACGAAGTTCAAAACCTGTTCACACACTTCAAAAAATGTGTTTCTTGCATTTTTAACAATATTCTTCATCAGACTTACAAAAATGTTCATACATTTATAAAAAATATTCATGAACTTAATAAAAATGTTGGTACCATTTAACATAAATGTCCACATGTTAAAAAATCTTCATGACATTTGTTTAATAAAATCACGCAATTTGAAAAATAATGTTCATGACATATAAAAAGTGTTTGTAACCATTAAAAAAAATGTTCAAAACATTTACAGAAAATGTTCCTGCATTTTTTAAAAAATGATGTTGAAATTTGTTCCCACAATTAAAAATATCATGTGATGTAATAAAATGTTCATAACCATCTAAAGAAACTTGCACGATTTACAAAAATATTAATGAAAATGTGAAAACTTGTTCGTTCAACTTTTTTAAATGTTCATGAAATAAAAAAACATCCCCACCTTTTTTACAAAAAAGAACATTCAAAAAATGAAAATATAAATAAATGAAAAAGGAACAAGAAGAAAAAACCCGAAAACAAAATACATGAAAAAACATAGAGAAAATTACAGAAAAATAATAATAACCTGAAACAAAAACCTTTAAAAAACGCACACATGGTTCCCAAATCGAGTCAATACACTTTTTTGCGCAACAACAGTAGGGAAAACCCGTACTGTAACTCTTTTTCATTAATATTGGTTGAACATGTACACATTGCTATATATTAGGTCTAGTATGTTACAAATGGTTCACAAATAATATAACCAAGACTGCATCCCTTCCTTTAAGATAGGCTTGGCCTTTGTATCGAAGTGAGATTTGAAGCATGATATGAAATATTCCATGTTTTTGACCTTGTTGTGAAAATAACACTATTCCCGTGCTTTGCATATGTTTTTGTAGTATACATCATACCTTGAAGATGGCGCCATCGTCACCACGTCTGACCTCCATGATTCAACCATCCGGGAGCCAACCCGGTGGATCCTCCGCACCATCTCCCACCTTGTCCTTAACATCCTCTAGTAGTTTCACTTCCTCACAATATGAGACCGAGTCTTCCATTCCACAACTCCGGAAACTCTCCCCTTCTATTTTGACCCTTCTTCTGGTTTTCATATATCATAAAGATCACGAGAAAGAGACCGTTGGCGACGAGAGAAAGATGTCTAGATAACTAAACCGTGTGCAGGATCATTGTTGGTGCCAACTAGCATTCTCTAGTGTGAACCATGTGAACAACATTCAGTGACATGTTTTGACAGATAGTACTATAGACAATCCATTAATGTGGTGGTTCGAGCATCCACATTTGGCATGTTGAGTACAGTATTACTATTCATTTAGGAGTGTGTAAAAACAGGAAAAGCGCGGAGAGGAAATACGAGTTGTAAAACATCAAGAGAAAAACAAATCTGTTTCCTTACTAAAAATGATAGATTTGCGTCCACATATTAAATAATGAGATGGATCATAGACTCCTTTTTTGGGAATCAGATGAACTATAGACTTGTGTTCATATTTTTACTCGTGAAGTGTACCCTCTATTATTGTGTATGTTCATTACTCAGAAATAAGTGTATGTATGTTTATATCGTATTAATTCTCATTAATTTTTGTGATCAAAGAACTATAACATATTTTTATATGTCATGAACATTTTTTAACATTGTGGTTTTTTTTTGAAAAATTTCATGAACACTTTTTAAATGTGTGAACAATTTGTTAAATGCTACCAGCATTTTTCTGACTGTCACGAATATTTTTTATAGATGTGTGAACATTTTTAATAGCCTCATTAATATTTTGTTAAAACAACACGAATAACCGCGTGAATAATTTTTCCATACAAGAAATTCAAAACAATGTTCATGCGGTTCAAAAAATGCGTTCGCGCATTTTCAGAAAAATATTCATGATATTAGAAAAATATTCACACATTCATAAAAAATATTGAACTTCAAATAAAAAATGTTGGTACCATTTCAGAAAAATGCCACATGTTTAAAAATAATAATACCCATTACATGTTTTAAAATTATTCTTGCAATTTTGAAAACAAATGTTCATGACATGTAAAAAGAGTTTGTAACCATTTTAAAAACTGTTCACAACATTTTTAAAAAATGTTTGCACACTTAAACAAGTTCATGAAGATGTAAAAAATTGTTCACACAATCTTTAAAAAATGTGCACGCGATATAATGAAATGTTCATAACCGTTTCAAAAACACTTGCTACATTTAGAAAAAATATTGATGAAAATGTGAAAACTTATTTCTTCAAAGTTTATAAAATTATCATTAAATATAAAAAAACAACACCCCTTCTTTTGAGAAAAACATGAGAAAAAGGGAGAAATGAAAAGACAAAAATAAAAATAATAAAGGACAAGAAGAAAAACCAATAACAAAACAGATGAAAACACAATAGAGAAAAACACGTCAAGAAAGAAAAACCAATGAAAAAGAAACCTTCCAAAAATCGCAAAGAAGGATCCAAAAAACAGTCAATATTCCATATACTTTTTGAGATTTGTCAACATTCAGTGTAGAAGCTTCTCAAAGCCATACAAGTAGCTAAGACCGGGGCAACACCCCGGACACG
>CBMN011745677.1:0-11184 GCA_000582825.1 Hordeum pubiflorum | reverse complement strand
TGGTTCTCACTTAGGGAAATACTTACCGCTGCTATATTGCTTCACCCTTCCTCTTCGGGGGAAAACCCAACACAGCTCACAAGTAGCAATGTTGATACGTCTCCAACGTATCTATAATTTTCCTTTTCTAAATGCTATATATTACCACTTTTTTATGTTTTATATGTCATTTTATATTAATTTTGTGGACTAACATATTAATTTAGTGCCTAGTGTCAGTTCTTGTTTTTTGTATGTTTTTTGTTTCGCACAAAAACCATACCTACTGAAGTCCAAACACGGTGAAACTTTACGGTGATTTCTTCTCGAACAAAAGAGACCCTAGAAGCTTCGGGGAGAGCCCAAAAACTCACAACAGGGGCACAAGCCAGGGGGCGCGCCGTGGTGGCTTGTGGGTCTCCTGATGATTCGCCTGCCCTAATATTTGGCCTATAAATTCACATATATTATGAAACCCTCTGAGCGAGACCCGAAACAATTTTATTATCGCGGCAAGCTTATGTTCCACTTCGATCCCATCTGGCGACCTTTTCTGGTACTCTATCGAGGTGGGAATCATTGGGCAGGCCATCTTCATCAACCTTGTTGCCTCCATGATGATGTGTGAGTTTTTCCTTCATGACCTACTGGTCCATAGTAGTAGCTAGATGGTTTTCTATCTGTCTTTTGATCTTCAGTACAATGATCTTCTCCAATCTTAGTCTAATGTAATCTTTTGCGATGTCTTTGTTCGGATCTGATGAATTGTGGGTTTATGATCAGATTATTCATTAATCTATTTTGAGTTCTGAACCTTCTTTATTGCGTAATTTATAGCTTAGTATTTTTCTCTGATCTATCGGTCTACTTTGGCCAAGTTCGATTGATTTATCTTCAGTGGGAGAGGTGCTTTGTAGTAGGTTCAATTTTGTGGTGATCCTATCAAGTGACAGAAAGGACAAGGGCATGTATTGTATGCTACTAAGGATAAAACGATGGGGTTTGGTCATATCGATTGATCTCTTCCTGACTACATTATGTCATCTTGCTTAATGTGTTACTCTGTTTGTATGAACTTAATACTTTGAGATGCATGTTGAATAGCGGTCTTGGGGTGGAGTAATAGTAGTAGATGCGATTGGATTAACGGTCTACTTGTCACTGACGTAATTCTTATCTAATGGTTATGCCTTGGATGATCTTCATAACTATGTGCAATTCTGTTAATTGCCCAACAGTAGTTTGTTTACCCTTCGCTATTCTGCTTTCAAGAGAGATGCCACTAGTGAACCTATGGCCCCCAGATCTATTCTCCATATATTTACAAGTGCTTACAATTGCTACCAGTTTACTATCATTATATGTGTTACTATTATCATTTGCTAGCTTTATTACTTTGTGTTTAACATTGTGGCTAGCAAGAACAATCGGAGTGGCAACCCTCTTGTCTTGGTTGGGTTCAAGAAGTTATTTTGTTTGTGTGCAGGTGGTACTAAAGTCGTACGTGTGTTGCCTCCTGATGGTTTGGTAAACTTTGTTCTTAACTGCGAAAATACTTTTTGATGTTGTGCTACATCACCCTTCCTCTTTGGGGAAATCCGATAACTCATGCGGGAGTAGTAGTATGCTTAACCTTCGGCATGGTGCTTCCCTCCCGGCTTATATAGAGTGCGCTAAGAGGAGGGTACATTATGGGGTGGTATTAATGCTATTCATGGCCTCAGGTGTAGTCGACTATTTCCTGGCCATTGCTACAAATAATTGTCGTATTTAACTAGGTTACTCCATCGTTGGGTAACTAATGCCATTAAGATAATGTGGTTGAGGGGGTATCCTAGGTAGCCACTATTTATAGGCTAAGCCGACGGTTGCATCTCGTCCGGCAAGCGACTCGGGGTCCGACTGTAAGGACTTAGCCTAATCCCAAGCCTCCCTCCTATTCCTTGATGGGATGGTGGTGGTTCCCATCGGCTCATGATCTTCTGGGTTGTATATTTGATGGGCTATGGTTTTTTGATGGGTCATTCATACACTTGGGCCTACCCCCATATTTTTAACCCCTACAGTAGCCCCCGAGTCAGATGAAGTCTCGTTGGAGAGAAATAACCATTTGCTCTCCGCTGGCGAAGTTCCCGATTACTCGACGAGATTGAGGTCCGACTCGGAGACCTCAGCGAACTCAGTTGTTCTTTCCTTATGGGAGAATAAAGGTGAGCAACTTAGAAGAAGACTTGGTAATACCCATTTTTTAATCTCTTAAGGAGAGGACGGGTCGTGGCCTAACTGTGGGTGTATCATCAAATTCCGAGTGGTGAGTTGTTGCGTTTGGGCTTGATAAGATCAAGTGTCTCAAGTCTGTATCCGTTATGAGGAACACCAATCAGTCACCCTTCTTCGGAACCAAGTCTACGCAACCGGATATTCGATTCTCTCGAAGAATCTGACTCATGCCACTACGGATATGGCGGGCGCTCCTTGCTCTCGCACAGAGTGGATCTGTGATGAGTGTAACTTCACTCGGTTTTCATCGAGTGTTGTACACTCGGATTATCATTGTATTGCGCGCATGACTTCCTCAACTCGGGACTGACCCTGACAGTCGGATATGCATTGAGGTACTCGACCGACTGAAAGTTTCCGTCGACTAGAAGGTGAAACGTCTGTAGTCAACATTGTGAATTGCGAATCTATCTGAGATGTCACATCAAGATCTTTTGTGTGTCTATCATACCCCTGTTAGGACCGTATGTCAGAGAAGACTCCTCGAATTCTGTGAGCCGACCGACAGAGAATCCGACTGACGCTTCCCGAGTTAGTGGTTTTTATGTTGACCGTTTGCATTCATGTGCCATTGATTGACGTTTTGGCTCCTTTTTTTACGCGTGTCTCACGGGTTTATCGTGGTGGTTCGTCGTCTCCTCCACTATAAATTGTGGGCCATACGTGGGGAGGGTTTTTTAACGTCCCCCACCCCCACCCCCCACTCTCTTTGCAACCGTTGGCACAGTTTGTTCTTCTTCCTTCCTTCCAAGCATGTAGATATGATGTCATCATCCACTCGAAACCTTAAGAGGGCCAAAGCGGTGAGTTCTTCCTCCGTGGTGGGGGAGATCTCCACGGTCGCAGACGTTATCGCCATCACTGAGGACAAGGAGAGCGAGGATGTCTCGCATCGATAGTGATGGAGGGAGTGCTTCATGCCTACGTTCGCGATGGCCGGCTCCCGAGAGCCGGCTGGCGGGTGCCGGACCCCGACAATTGAGCAAGAGCCCGCGCCGCACGATGGCAAACAGGTGATCCTTACGTCTTTCCTCGATTGGGGGTTGTCCCTCTGGATCCATCCTTTTCTTCAGCGGGTTCTTGAGCGCTTTCGGGTGTAGTTTCATCACCTCCCACTCAATGCGTTCGCCCACCTCTCGTGCTTCATGACACTGTACGAAGCGTTCCTCGATATCCCGCCAGACTAGGCGCTCTTTAAGCACTTCTTCTACGTCAAGCCGCATACGGTGAAGAAGGACGTCTACCAGATGTGCGGTGCACTCAGCATCCAAACAAAGCGCAACTTGGTCTACTTCGAGATGAAGTGGCCCGACTCGCTAAAGAGGTGGACCTCCACGTGGTTTTACTGCATGGAGTCATTGACTCCAGGAATGGCGGCTGAGGATAGAAGGGAGAAAAGGCTGACTGAGGACTATGCTATCATGTTCGTGGATCCTAGCTAGATGGACGAGAAGGCGAGAAGATATTGGGAGCTTACTCATATCGACGTCATGGCTAAGATGTTTGGTGGCGATAGTGCAAGCGGCGGCAGTGGTGGTGCAGACGGCGACGGTGCAAGCGGCGGCAGTGGTGGTGCAGACGGCGACGGCGGTGGTTTATGAGCCTATTTGAAGTATGATGGCACCATGTGTTGGTAATTTTATTTAATGAACTTGCTCATTTGGTGGCTTTTGGCAAAAAATTATGGTTATGTCTGATAGATTCGATTAACTATATTTATGCCCGTAGTTCAAGTGTGATGTGATGCATTCAAAAAATACTATGTTTGTGTTGAAATGGGGTCAATTTGTTAGAATAACTTGAGCAATAGATACCAAGATTTGTGAAACCAAAATTTACAGTATATGGGATCGGGTGTGGGTCTGCTAGAGATGCCCTAAGATTTGCTGAGCTAGAGACGGTGCCACACCATTTATAGCTCTTGAGGTCTTTGCAAACTTCACATCTGAGTAGCGATAGAAGACAAGCGCTTTATCTTTTCAATGCGTGTAAAATCAATTTGCTATGTGATGTACAATGATAGCCATATCGGTTAACTCACCGCTATTTGATATTAAAACACTCTCTTGGGGCCTGTTTGGTTCATCTCCGGCTTCTCTAAACTCCACGAGTTAAGCTTCTTGCGCGGCTTCTTGCTCCATGCAATGATTCCATCACCGTTCGGGAGCGACTCCAGGTTCTCCCAGCGTTGCAGCCCAGCTAGGTGGTTGGTGGCCTGTTGGGCGCTAGATTGGGCCGGCTGGAGGTAGCCTAGTTCGGGCCTAACACTACATAAGGGGCTCTGAGGATGAGGCGTGCTCCGGCGAGATGAGCCCGACACCAATGTTGTCTCATGTCGTTGGGAATCCTCCCCGGGGTAGCTAGCGGGGGAGGTCCTCCTTCTGGAGCGGAATCGAAGAGGATGGGCCTGGATCAGACGGATCTACCGGCGAAAAGGAGCGCCGCCTGGCGATGTGGTGGGGCCGACATGGCAGCGATGGTGGCGAGAGTGGGTAGGGTTGGCAGGTGAGGGAGAGAATCAAGGGAGGGAAGCTCGGTACCGATTCAGGGCTACCAGCTCGCGCTGATGAGAAATGTTGTACTATGGGCAAACTCCGGATATTCGTTTCGGTGGAGCGGGGCCTTCCTCGCTTCTCGTTTTTGCACTTTTAGCCGACTGAGTTTCACGAATTCAGCTTCCTAAAGCCCAAGCGTTCGGGCCAAATTCAACTGCGAAGTTGGTGAAGTTAGAAGCTTGAGAGAATCATAAGTATACCTGGCCATGGGCAGCCCGGCCCGGATAGCCCGACCCGACCCGGCCAGAAAATCTCGGACCGGGCCGGGCCTAATCGTGCCATCGGGTCGGGCTCGGGCCGGGAAATTGAGCCTGGCGTTCGGGCGGGGCCGGGCTCGGGCCTATGGGAAACTAAATTTAAGCCGCGGTCGGGCCCAATCAGACTTTTTCGAGCTTGGGTCGGGCCTGGGTTTTCAGCACCGGGCTTTTTTCAGGCCGGCCTGACCTATGCCCAGGTATAATCGGAACTGGCCCTTGGTATAATCGGAACTGACCCTTACTTGCCTGATGGATAGGAGTTGTTACGTTGCCATTGGCCTCTTCTGTCAGTCAGTTCTATTTTAGCCAGTGGGGTTCAGTTAGGGCTTCGATTGGACGACCTGATCTATCCAGTTCAGACTGCCCCTTCAGGCGTACTACAGCGGGGCGGTATCTCTCTCTCTCCGCTCGCTCCTCTCTCTCCCTGTCTCTGTCTCTCTCTGTCTCTGATTCTCGTCTCATACTCCTGCACCAGAGTTTGATGCCTCCGAGATTCCTCCAAACTCAAGATTTTAAATGGAGAATGGGTTCTACTCCCAGAATCTAGGATGACGCTCAGTAACACCTGGTAGACGTTTCAAGTAACTGAACCACATTTGTTAATGAGGTCACTCAAGTACAACTTGCTGGCATCACTTTCTGCTATGTAATTTGATTACACTCATTCATTACCAGCAAATAGCTCCAACATACTTCCGGAATACATATGTATGAAATGACCCACGCAAAGGAATAGGAAACCTGGCCCTTGCAAATGTTACTACACAAGATAATATACAGTGGGGAAGCACATGGTTTATAGAAGGGGGTGAACACCTAAGTGCAATCATCTACGACACCTAGACAATTAAACAAAAACATTCAACAGCAAGCAAAGGTCGTTCGTTGTTCCGCATGAGTGACGAGTTGACCACGGTCGTCCACGCTGAATCGACTAGAGCCTGAATGTCCGTCATGCATGATCCACAGGACTGACTTAGTGCATACCCTCATCAGCTATTGCTTCCTGAATTTACAGGCTGCAATCAGGAAATGTAAGACAGAAAGAAACCATAAACCGGTAAGAGCAAAACCTTCAACTTTACCTGAAGCCGTAGGAGCTTTTGTCTGACTGCTTGTTCCCTGTTGAGAAACCCCCTTCAGCGATCTTAGCTTGGATGCGGAAGGCCTAAATGTGCTGATCAAAGGCTGGTCAAAAGCATCATCCTCGTCGTCGTCATCTCCAACATGCCCCCGTTGGTCAGAGTCACTAACAGACTCTTCATCACTAGATTTGTTTCCATCAAAAAGGTTCCTCACAGGTTCATCTCTAGGCTTCCTCGGGCGGCCCCTGCGCTTTACAGGCTTTTCCTCCTTTTCTTCTGGATCAGAAACACTATCAGCCATAATTTCTACAAGCAAAGCTTCATGTGGTTCTGGAACCTAAGTTACAGCTCAGAGAGGAAGAGAGTTCAACTCACCGTGGAAAACCTCATTCCTTGCATGTTTCTCACGTAAGTGTTCTACAAAGGTTAAGTATGGGCGCCAAGCACTTGGATCTTCATTCATATCGGTATCTTGTGCCCTCTTCTGTACATCTGTCAGACTACATGCAAAAAAAGATTACTCAGAATCAAACACAAAATCAGGGGAGCACCACGAATGATAGGGCTAAAAACATACATGTCTGGTATATCTGACGAGGGAAGTTTAGAAACAAATGGTATAAGAGCAGCCTCGAGGAAAGACAATTGCTTTGGGAGGTCCACAAAGGCAAATTGAACACCGCACTGGATAATCTTTAAGATCTCTGACTTGTTTTTAACACGAACAGCGCCAACATAGTAGCCTGCAAGCCGATTAGCAAGATCTTGACACTCCGAGTAAGATTTGGCTATCAGGTTTTGGTTCTCTCCATCGCGCAAATAGGCCATATACCGTTCGTACGCCTAATTAGATGAAAAACAAACAATGATTGACACAAGATAGGTCATGCTTCATAAATATATGTTATAATGGCATGTAAATTAATAAAATCAGATGCAAAAGTGAGTTGAAGAAATAAAGGCATTTACCATTCTTTCCTGTCAGCACATATGTCCACACAATGTACACATTTGGAGATGATTCTATATAACATTGCAAAAGATGAAAAAACAAGTTTAAATAGATACAATGACAATAGCAAACCACGTTACCAACAGGATCCCATGTGTTCCTGGTTTACAATCAGTTGATTTTCAATCACTAATGGCATCCTCAATAATGCAGGATCAGTATAATTTTAGGACAGACCCAGTGCATAGAAGCTCCCACACAAGGTGGGGTCTGGTGAGAGATTATAGGAACCTAGTCTTACCCCTGCGAAGTGCAATGCAGAGAGGCTGGTTCGAACCCAGGACCTCTTGGCACAAGTGGGGAGGACTTCACCACTGCGCCAGGCCTGCCCTCAGGATCAGTATAATTTTCTGTGCAGTTTTTAGTTATTATTTATGTCAAGATAGGTTATTAGCCAATAACAGAGAATAAATTGCAGGATGTTCATACAGATAAGACACCATACAAATATCCACCCACTTGTAAATTTGTGAGGAAATAGCATGTGCATTCAAAAGATAAACAAAAGTAAGTACCCGTCTCAATGCTTCAAAGAATAGAGCAGCTATATCGCTGTTTGCATTTTTCTTTAGTGCGGTAATGAGATGCTTGATGATCTCTGTCGTACTTGCACCATGAGATACATAGTGTGAAACAATCTCAGGGCCAAGGTAATCCTGCAAACAAAATAAATTGCTGCAGATTTCATTTATCTGCCAATAGAAAACGCTATGAACGCAAACCAAGTTTGATGCATAGAAGGTAGTCTCCAACAAACTATCTGGAAGAATGTTGCATGAGAACCCCTATCGCAGGCAGAAAATGCAGTATAAACCTTTGACACTGTATCAGCAAGCAGTAGCTTTGCAGCTGCAATCATGACATTATCTCTGTTTGTGTCTTCAATATATTCTTCATTTGCGTCTTCATCTTCTGTGTCATCTGAGGGTGAAAAGTTGGCCAATTTCAGTAATTAGCAAGAAGCCAGGCAACAAAAATTCTTCAAACGCCATTCCGGGCAGATATTTCAAGTTTAAGTAGAAAAGTGTGTGACAAAGATAACCTGATATGTTCAGCTGCTGTTCACACAGTTTCCAAAACTTCTGAACAACATCTACATGTGGGAGATAACCCAAATTTTTTAGCTTTGTTGAAGAATACTTTGACTTCTTAAACAAGCACCACATCTCTGCAGTAATGATGCAGACCTAGAAACAAAAGAAGGCATTAAACTGTCAATGGGTCAACTTAAGTGCAGGAATACAATTGTTACAAAAATAATGTATTCATCTCTTCGCTGACGTCTAATTCAGAAGGCTTACTCTGCAGGAAAGCACAGTGGTGCTCCTTCCCTCTTTCTGATAATTGGACAGAACCACCAGGAAATAATAGAGTTGTTCAAAGAGACAGCGTTGCTTGGATGAAAGTCCATCGATAGATGTTTCAGATGGGTTTTCAACGTCAATTGCATGAAGGCACCATGCTACTTCAAGGAACATGTTGTTGAGGAGAAAGCTCTTTACCTAATCAAGCATCAAGTATTACCTCAATATGTTCCTTAAAGTTGATTCTGCAAGGAAGATTGAAGTGCTAATAGAAATATCTCAACAGTGCAACGGTTCATACCTCATTATCCATCTCTCTTAGATGACTGAGGATTCGGTACATATCTTCAAATAAACCATCATTTTTAACAGGTTTTGACAACTGAAGTTCATGAAGTCGCTTCAAATTAACCAAGAGAGAGTATTCATCATCACCTGCCTGCAAAGCCGACAGTCATCATATTATCTTCTGGCTCCAGTACATATACAGACAGCATGAGTACGACATACCTCTACTTCTTTGATCGCAGTTTTGACTTTCAAAACCAACTCATCTTCAAGAGTCTTAAGTTTATTTTCAGCATAATCTAGAAGATCCGCCTGACACTTCATGCAACAGAAAGCTATTGCCTTGATGCAAGATCTTAAGGTATCCTTGTCACCATGTTTGAAGAAGGCATCAACAATGAGATCTATGGCAGCCTTGAAATTCTGAACCAAAATATAAACAAGATTATTGGTCAACTAAAAAAAATGAGTGAGAAGGACGAGTGGTAGCTTTTGCAACTGACCTGCTCTTGCCTTTTCAGTGAGTACATCTCAAGTTTCAAAAGCATCATCATATCAATTAGAGGGAATATCTTGGCCTTGTCAGGCAAGTATTTCCTCAAAAGCTGCGGGTACCTCTTCATCAAGGCATTGGTTATGTCACTCTTGCTATTTTCTAATATCTCCTGTAAACTTTAATGTTTTAGTAATGACGCAGGATACAATTGAAGAAAGTGTCAGTTTTACAAGAACAAATAGCAGAGCAATAAACATAATGAGCAATATATAGTCCAGAGTACAATAGGAAGAACTTGAACAGCATCAAGGAGTATAAAGCTGAACTAGACAGGGGGAAAGCATGAAAAGGGTGTAAAACCAGAAAATTTAAGGTTAATGTGTAGGATCTAGATGCTTAGAATGAACAACTCAAAAGATTTCCCATCTCCTCCCACACAAAAAAAGATTTTCCATCTTAATGATAGAAAAGGTATGTTGGCAATCAACACATACACTAATGTGTTTATCAGAGGGTGGTCGTATTCAACCAGTATTATTCTATTTTCATATTAATTTCACAATCCTTGATGATTTACCAAGTTAGACCACTGGGCTAATCTCCAGAAGTTGATTCACTAACGCAGCTTACATAAATAGAGATGTCATGGTACAAATTTAGAAGGATTAAATTAATCAGACTCTCAAACATAACTTTTGAAGGACTGACATTTTCTGTGCCTCTGGAACCAAACATTGAACATTGAAGTACCCCATGGAACAAACCTACTTTATGTAGGTGGTACTACTTGGTACTTAGAAGACATGACATCTAGCAAACTGGAACTAAAGAAAATAACTAGGCCACAGCACCGTTGGCAACGTTACAGATATTTAAAAGTTAAAACTATCCATTAATCCATGAGATGATGAATCAGTGAGAGTTTGCACCAGAATTATATGATACCACAGATCATACTGATACCTTTTGGGATTTGTTATTGTACATCTTCCTAATGTCAGTTGCAGGAACTATTCTTTCCCCAACAGCCTTCTTAGCAGAGGCTCGCAGCATCCGAACTAGATTTGTTCCATCCATGTCAGTAAGCTCGGCTATCGGAGTTTCATCCAGAAGCATGGAGATTATACACTTCCAGTCCTGACAAACAAAAATAATGTAATTGTAACAGAATGTCACACTGACAACACCATGTACTGTTTTCCAAATAGAGTTGAATAAACGGAGGAGCATACTTTCATGGCCTTCATGTCATCCCAAATATCATCAATGACGTAAGAACTCAGGACTGGGTCATCCGAAAATTCCCTTAGGATATGCAGCATTCGACTAATGTGAATCTCGGAGGATTCATTGTCCCCATCTGGAATTCACTAGGATAATCAATGACTGAAGTAATCAAGTACTACTCCCTCTGTCCCAAAAGTAAGTGTCGCAGATTTTGTACTAAACTAGTACAATTTTTGTACTGGATCATCGACACTTATTTTGGGAAGGAGGGAGTATTTGATAACAAGACAGGGTAGCATAAGAGTGCAATCCTTCAAGACACGAGTACCTCTAGCTACAGAAGGGGTCTTGCAGTTTTGTGCTATCAGGTGATCATAAACTAACTCCCCTATTGCACGCCTGATCATAGGAGGTTCGTCAATAAGCAAATCATATAGGGGACCCAAATCATCGTCGCTCAAAAGTTGATGCCTGCAAAGCAAGGAAACAATACTTTTTGTTTATGTTCCAAGACTCACAAAAGGCATGTAAGCAGATAGCAACAGTGACTGCTTGGTAAAGCCCAGAAAGCTTGATCTGAAAGGCTAGGTATGCATTCAGAGAGAAAACTCGCCCCGGAAAGCTTGACAAGGCCAAAAAACAATTTGTTCTGAAAGGCTAGGTATGCATTCACAGAGAACCCCCCACCCCCACCCCACCCC
>CBMN011745676.1:0-14732 GCA_000582825.1 Hordeum pubiflorum | reverse complement strand
AGGACATACAAGTCCTGAAGTCCGAGAGGACTCAACTGAAGACAGAGAAGGCCCACTACATCATGGAGGGGCATATGAATAGGAATAAGCATCGTGAGCTAAAGTTAGTCCTTAGACGCGAAACTAGGTAGTGTCGAGAGGGGCAGTTCGATACATTGTGAGACGTTAGTTGGTACTTTTCTTTTGTGAATTTGGTGACATGTTTAGTTTGTGAATTAAGGATGTAGTATCTTTTGGGAATTGCTGAAACATTTACTTTGTGAAGCTGGAAGTATCTTTTGTGAAGCTGGTAGTATCTTTTGGGAATACCGGCGTATTTTTTCATGAGCTAAATATGACAGTGCCGACATGCAACTTTGTCCAACGCCATAGGTATTCAAAATACTATTGGCATCGTCTCCAACGCCACCACTAAATTCTAACAGTGGCGCCATATCGGTGGTGTAGGATGTCCACGCCAAGAGGTCCCTTTTTGCCCTCCCATAGCTAGGCTTTTCTACACTAGTGTACAGGTCCATAACAGTAGCTAGATGGCTCTTTCTCTCTCTCTTGTTTGATCTTCAATACAATGATCTCTTTGAAGACCTATTCGATGTAATCTTTGCGGTATGTTTGTTGGGATCCGTTGAATTGTGTGTTTATGATCAACTTATTCATTGAACGTAATTGAGTCTTTTCTGAGATTTATTATGTGTTATTTTATAGCTATGCAATTCTTTGCGATTTATGAGTTTACTTTGGCCAAGTTGATGAGTAGATCTTCACTGGAAGTGGTGCATAGTAGTAGGTTCAATCTTGCGGTGTTCTCACTCTATGATAGGAGAAGTAGCAAGGCACGTATTTGTATTGTTGCTACTAAGGATAAAAAGACGGATTTCGAACATATTGTTTGGTCTTACTTTGTCTACATTATGTCATCATGCTTAAAGCATTACTCTGTTTTTTATGAACTTAATACCATATCAGCATGTTGGATAGTGATCAATTTGTGGAGTAATAGTAGTAGATGTAGAATCGTTTTGGTCTACTTATCACGGACCTAATGCCTATATATTGATCATGCCATGAATATCGTCATAATTATTCGCTTTNNNNTCAATTGCCCAACAGTAGTTTGTTGACCCATTGTTGTTATGTTCATGAGAGAGATGCCTCTAGTGAAAGCTATGGCCCCCGGGTCCATTCACCTATTATTTTTACTAAATCCTAAAAGTTTCAATGCCGTAATTTATTTACTTTTATTTAGTTTTGCAAGTTATAGGCATATTACTATCAGAATTAATCCTTGTAATTAATGAGTACAAGGGGATTGACAACCCTCTTGCTCGTGTTGTGTGCAAGTATTTATTTGTGTGTGTGTGCAGGTATTGTCGATCATTTCTAGCTGATCTCCTATTGGTTTGATTGGTTCTTAACTGAGGGAAATATTTTTTGCTACTTTACAACATCACCCTTCCTCTTCGGGAAAAATCCCAATGCCATCACAAGTAGAAGACCCCCAAGGTGACCATGAATTGGGATATCAACAGTGATGACTTGAACTTGAGGAGTTCATGTATTCACTATGTGTTAATGCTTTATTCTGGTTATATATTAAAAGGGGCGCCTTAATTACCTTTAGTTTCCATTACGACCCCGCTGCCACGGGCGGGTAGGACAAAAGATGTTATGCAAATTCTTATCTCAAGCACGTATGAATATGTATGAAATACATGCCCACATATGATTGATGAATTGGAGCTATCGTGTGTCACTCTAGTCTGTGACTGTTACATATTGAATCTCATATAAATATGCATCGCTACTCCATGCCTAACCTTTAATACTATTGCCTTTTCTTAAGTTACTACTACTCTGCTGGTTACAAATGTGCTACAACTGTCATTATTTCTATTGTTACTTTGCTATCACTATTATGACATTACTGTACTACTAATAAATTGTTGCTAGGAAGTGATTGTCAGGTGTGGTTGAATTGACAACTCAACTACTAAGGCTAGTAATTATTCTTTGGCTCCCGTGTGTGTGGAATCAATAAATTTGGGTGAAATACTACCCTTGAAGACTGTTGCGATCCCCAACATTTCTCAGTTATAAATCAGCTATGGACATTGTGGCTCTTGCGGCAAATTATGCTCGTGCAAAGAAGAAGGTGGTTCTAGGATTGCGACATGGCTGGACGTGCCCTACGGATGGTTTGATGAATGTGATCATTGATGTAGTGTTTCTTGTTGACGAGGGTACGGGAAGAACAAGAGACATTGTGATGTCACATCCCAGATTTTCCCAAATCTGGTATGTTAAAAAAATCACAGATTTTTTTTTTCAAACAAAACCCTTTGATTGTTGTTTGCTAGTTGAAACTGCTTGATTGTGTGAATAGGAAGTTGAAATACCAATGCAACTAGTGGAAACCTAGCTGGCGAATAAGTGGAACCCAAGCCATTTGAAATATTGTTGGGCAAAAGAAAATCAAATAAGCCCCAGGAATATCAAAGTCAAATTATATTTCCAAAATGATTTTGGATTGGTTTTGAATTGGAATCATGCTGAATTCAATTCCAATCAATAGGGAATTTAACAAAATATGACTTGCCTTCGAATTTGGCAGGAATTAGAATTCCACAAGACCAAATGATGACCTAGACCCTCTGCATATTTTCAAAAGTGAATATGAAACATAATGGGTTTGAAAATCAAATTGAAATTCAAAATGAAAATTGAAGTGCAGAAAATAGTTGTCCCAAATACCCAAGGAAATGTGCAATATTTCACAAATATTCCATTTGGAATCTAAAAAACTATGTTGTGTTGAAAATATGTTCAAATTCAAACCTTGTTTGAATTTACAAAGAAAAACAGAAAAGAAATAAATCAGAAAACAGAAAAACAGGAAAGAAATCAAATAAAAAGAAAAGGGCCCAACCAACTAGGTCGGCCTACAAGTGTCGTGCCAGCCGAGCTAGCCAGCCTCCCACTCCCCCGCTCCGTGAGCCGCTGACGTGCGAGACCCGCATGCCAGGTCGTCCCCCACCTCGCGCACGCCCTCCCCACGACCACCCGCAACCGCCCGCCACGACCCTGCTCGCTCAATAGCTCACCAGCCACCTTGAGCCCCACGACCCCACCTATAAGAAGCCCGCGTTGCCCTCTTCATTTGCCCCCCCTCCCGCTCGACATTGCCGCTAGGCCGCACAGACGCGACCTCACCTTCGCTGCACTGACCTAGCTTCGCACTGGTCGATTTTGAAAACCGCAGACGTCCCTGAGCCGCGCCACTGTCACCACTCGACTCCCCACATTGTTGCGAACCTCCTAGATGACCTTGCCGATCCCAAGACCCCTCGGAAGCTTGTGTCCACCATCGACCAAAGCCATCCTCTGCCACCATGCCGTGCACCAGCGTGACTCCCTGACCGTTTGTTTTGCCCAGACAAGCTTGGATTCAAGCACAGGGACCTCGCCTGAAGCTCCACCGTCGAGCTCGCCCCGCTCGTCTCCGTCATCCCTGACCCGTCCGATGCCACCAGCGACCTCGATGTGCCCGTCCCCGTCCAACCGTGCCCTCCGTCGTGCCTAGGACCTCCTGCATCAATGTCCCCGACACCCTCCCTATGTTGTGCTATCATCCACCGTCGTGCACTTGTTTCCCAGGGACCTTCCGACGACATCTTCGGAGAGCCACCGAAACCCTAAACCCCGATCTAATCTCAGCCGTTAGATCTCCATTACATGACCCCCACAGATCCACTTAAATGAACTGGTATGAGCCAATAGGAAGCTGCCACGTCGCCCAACCTTATCCACAGCCAAAATTCGAATTAAATAAATACTTCGATTAAAATGGCATTTCTACACAAAACCCCTTGGAACCAAAACACTCGCAACTTTTTACTGGTTAGTCGAAATTGAATGAAATGTTTTTGCAAAATGATCCTAATGAAATATACTTACACATAGCGCAATAAAATTTGGAATTTAAATAATTTAATATTCAAATTTAAACATAATGAGTTTGACTTTTAATAGGTCATAACTTGCAAATTATAATTCCAAATTGATTGATTGTCTTTGCAAATTGAACCTAATCAAATATACTTTCGTATTAGCTATTGTAATCTGATTTAAATATAATTTACATTTAGAAATTGAATATACTTTAAACAGTGACAAAATTCAAATAGGAAGTTAAACCTAATTAGGTTAAATTATGAATTAGAATTGTTTAATGAAACATTTGTAAAACTAATGAGTCTAGAAACTTAAATTGAACTTTGGTAAATATTTTGAATTATTATTTGACTTTAGGTAAATCAAATAACCCTTGAAATCGATTCAAACCTTGTCTGAATTTAACTTTGAAACCCTATGTTTAATTTGATTAAACTAATTAAAACAATTAAATCAAATTTAACCAAGTAGTTATTTTAGAGTTAATACTTGACTATTAGGGAAAGACAACTCAAATTAATTTAGTTCAAGCCCAAACTAGTTTTAAAACTATTTCAACTCTAATAAATATTTTGGGATTTATATTTGATTTTAGTTAAACTGAAATCAAATAAACAAACTATAGTAAATATATTGGATTATACCTGAATTTAGATTAAAACTTATTAAATAATATACAATAGTGGTTATACTAGATTTGCATTTGACTTTAGGATTAAGAAGGTAGTATTTGAATTAAGTTGAAATAACTTAAATAAATTATGAAATGTTTCATAATTCAAATGGAACTCAGTGAAACTAGACTAAATTATAAACTAAATTCAGTTTGAATTCAAATCAATTGAACCCTCATTCAAATCCAAATTTAACTGAAAACCAGATCATGTTATCGTTTTCAGACCTTAGTGTAATCAAGCTCATGAAAGGTCGGCAAGTTTGAATTCAAACTTGAACAATAACTAGGCTATCCATGACTGATAGACCATGACTCTATTGTTAAGATCCCTTGACTCGATTTGACAACCAAAACTTGACATCACATACTTCTCATGTGATGAACCTTTATTGAAAACCTGCATGTGAACCCTCATGTCAGATGTATTCCAAACGACAACCAGTATGTTGTTTTCCAAACTCTTATGGGTTAACCCTGAAACATGATCTCACATCACAATGACACTGGCACCATGCATAACACTTGTTGTTTGTTGCTTGTAATATATGGCTGTTCATGATTCCTCTTTACTTACGATAGATTATTATGAAGAGTGGAAAGTGTTGACCAAGATTGTGAGGTTGAAGAAGCATTAATACATGCAAGTGGAACCTTTGATCATAACCTACATTTTCTTGCATTGCAGTTGATTTTTCAACTAGGAATCCCTATAGGATTTTACCTTATGCTTGACAGAAACTAGTAGATTGACTAGGTGCGTCATACCCTGACCTTGTAACCCACGATTAGTTGCTTAGCTGCTATAACATGGATTGGCAATCACCCAATATTATCCCACCATGCAACCGCATGGTTGACTACTTAACTACTACTTAATTAATGAATCAATCTGGGTGGACTGGCTTTGATGGGGTCATCAGAGTGTTGTCTTTTGTGGGGAATGCCACCTATGTATCAAAGAGATTGTAATATCAAAAGTTGAGTAGCTTCCATGTGTGGCCGTGAGGCATTATGGGATCTTTCAGGATCAAGTAAGTTGTGGGAACCCTCCTACAGCATACTAGCAGATGTAGGATTTGCATTGTAGGTTGGACTGGGTTTGTCTTTTCTAAGAGGGAAACTACTTCCCAGAAGTATTGTCTTGATTTACCTAGCCACTTTACAAGTGAAGTTTAGTGGCGGGAAGGTGTGATCGTGAATCACAAGTAAATTACACAAAACTCTGCAGAGTGTGTAAAACTGATCATGATTAGCCGTGTCCCATATTACTGACAACTTTGAGCAAATCAACTGAGAATTGTCAGCTTGATCTCAATCACCTCTTCCATTAAAATTTATGGGTTGAACCAATGGGGAGTTATGGTGCTGATCTCAGAGAACTGGGGTTTACCAGGTCTCTGGAGAAAGGCTTGGGTTGACCGGGGTTTATCGGAAGTCCACATGCTCAGACGCTTTGAGGTTACGTGCGGGGTTTACCGGGGTGCCTCTAGACTACGACCGAGGTTTACCGGAAGTGTCAATTTACTATTAGAATATACCACTATTATACAGATAGGAATTATTTTGTGCAAGAGGAAAACCAGCCACGCAATTTTGCATGTTTATGTTCCTACAAGCCAATCCTGGTGAAGCTTGCCAATACATCCAATGTATTGACCCTTGTTGATGCAACGTATAATGTTGCAGGTTACCATATCAATGGAAGGCTACAAAGTAGGTTTATGACGCGATACTCAACCATTGCCTGTGAGTTGATGGATGCCACAAGACTAGAATACTATCTCCGTTGTGTGATTGTATTGTAAGCTAGCCATTAGCTAAGTAGGTGTGTATTGTAAAGCATTGGATCTTCGATGTAAATACTATGACATATGATGTATTCTGGGTATTTCATCGTCGACTAGCATGCCAGCTATTGATCCAGGGACTGACACGGTAAGCGCAGAGATTCGAGGCCCTATCAGGGATCGGGTCATGATAGTGATGAGAGACTCCCTTGGAAAATTTGTGGCACCATCCTTCTTGTAGCTTCCCTATGTGTTTGAGGAAATGACGACTGAAGTGTATGCTTTGAGAGAGGGTTTCATCCTAGCTCAATGGATTATCCTGAATAGTTTTATCATTCAACCAGATAGCATGCAAGTGATTGAAACTATGAGTGGTGGAGGTATCTCACTTCTCCGGTTGCGATCATCTTCTTTGATTACAGCTTGCTGGCTACAAGTGTGAATAAATTTTATTCATATTATGAATGGAGGGTCGAATCTTCATAATTATTAAAAGGGAGTTTTTCTGAATAAAGGTATTATACTTATATCATTGGTGATACCAACTACACCTAGACTCTACATAACACAATATCAAGACACAGTCGAGGTAGTTTTTATGCAAATAGCCAAAAACATAAAATGGAAAGAATAAAAAATACACGACCAACCACACACAAAAAATAGACAATGCCGTTATACACCATCCTTGACAAGACGGAAACTATGAGAAAACTCCAGTGAAAGCAATTTCTTCAGAAAGGAAATGACACAATTGCAAGACGTCAGTAAATCTAACCACTAAAAGTAAGATCATGGGTTTTGACCATAGAGAATCTATCCGAGAAATATTTTTTGGAAACTAGATGACCCGTTGTGCCGTTGGTGCAGAGACCGACTACAGACTAGAAGTTAAGTGAACTGTTTAAAACTGCCGCCAGGAAGTTAAGCAACAGGCAGCACGTCTAACAAATGCTCTTTCTATAAATCATTCCCAAATGCCATTTGGAAGAATAAAAACACATATGGGAATGATATAAATGAACAAATGGAAGCTAAAATATGAGCTAAATAATAGCCTTTGGAGGTGGCTTCGGAGGTTGGTTGTCCCAATGTGCTGCCACTCAGTCGTTCTGGGTTGGGGTCGCTCGAGCCGGCCTGACCTTTTGCGTGCGTCACATCACCAAGATCAGTTCGAGCTTCTAGGCATGCCGATCTTTCGAGCAGCTACGGCTCAACAACCCGTCCTTTTGATTCTGGTAGTGGCCTAACCATCTTGCAATCCAGACATGCCTTGGTCATCTGTGTCAGAGCCGCACCATATGTCATAGCTTGTGCATTGATACAATTTGAAGCTGCAAACTTTCGTAAGGAAATCATTTTAGCCAAGAAGTGGGACAACTTATGAAGAACATATTTTATGAATGATCCACAAAGGCACATAAACAAATGAGCAAAGCACATGCAGCATAAGCCAAGAGAGATGAAAAAACATGCCATCCCACCAGGCTACAATGGTGTAAGGTTGGGAGACATGACAAAACATGACATCCGGTCAGCAGTATCGGTAAGAGTCCAGGTAGACATGGCAACACATGCCATGCTGCCAAGACACAGTGGTGAAAGGTCGAGACAAATGGAAAAACATGGCATTCGGCCAGGAGTATCGATTGAAGTCTAGGCGCACATGGTAAAAGACGTCATCTGGCCACCCACAACGGTCAAAGTCCAGGCAACACTCAGATGCTGAGCCCTCTTTCCAATACACACTTTTTAGCCAAGGGGACATGACAGAGAGAGGTCGTGGCACAACCCGATACCCCACATATAGTAGAACACAAGCACAAGAAAACCTAGGGTTCACATTGCATTTATATCAATGGCTATTTGAAGGATGTTTTTACTCAAACTTGTCAATACTCGTTGCGCCCGCGGTGCAACAGCCAACTACAACAAACAAGGTAAGCAAGCTATACGAGAAACTATCCGATGAATGCATTCTGACAGGGTCCATTCATACACATAGGGCGTCTTCGCCCCTTTGTATGCCTTGTGGCCTGACCGACTCAAGAGTTCTAGAAAAAGGATCAATAATGGGGCCTCCTTGGGTGTCAGGCGGTGCTTTCACTGGCTGGTATTGTTTGGATCCTAAGGGCGTTTTTTCATGTCTTTCCATCATTGCTCATGTGCGGCTAGCGAGTTTTTGGATTCGTACCCAACTTTTAGATGTTGCGGCTCTGGTCGGTTTCGGTTCCCTTTTGCTTATGTCATGATGGTTGGGTATCGGGCTGCCCTCTGGGGCAGTTTCACCTGTTGGTGTCATTCAGATCTAGAGGTTTTTTATATTTATCCTCTCATGGTTGGTCCTGTTAGTCTAGCTCGTTTTGGATGCCTGCCCAGCTTTCCGACCCCACGAGATATAGCTGGTTTCGGTGCCCTTTGTACTACACCATGTGGGGCGGGTGTCGGACTGCTGCACAAGGACATCTACCAGGGTGGGAGTACGCACCTCGCTTGGGGTTTCCATTATTTCTCTGCCCGTCCACTAGTTGGTGCATGATGACTCGCATGTCGCTCGTCTTGGCCAGCTATTTCACTAAAGGCACATAACAAAAGATAATGGCTGAACTGGTTTTGCAACGATAAAGAAAACCGGGTGCAGCAACACGCATCTTCCGTTCTAGCACCATACCAAGTCAAAATGGAGGCATGAGTAGGCGGTCCGTATTGTCCAGCACATTGGGCGGACAATGCACAGGCCATGCCACCAAAAAATGCCTCGGGCCCTCCCCTTGCCGCCATGTTTCCCGCTGAACCCTCACCTTCCCTCATATTTCCCGCAGAAGCCCTTCCCTTTAAAATTGAAAGCCACCCTTGGGCGCCCTGATCTCCGGCACACTCTATCAACCCACCTCTCATACACCATGTCGCGCCCCCACTCCATTCCATTTTCAATTGGGGCGCCACCCGTAAGGTTTCCAAGGAGGAGGAATGCGTCACCCGTCATCATGCATGCCACGCCGCCTGACGCCGGTATGGTTCCATCGTTTAGTACTCTAAGTCCATAGTGGTTGAATCCCTCAACATAGTAAACTATGGAGCATGTCGAGGAAGAGCACCATGATGATTTTGGTCAACATCTTGGCTCGGTCGGCATTGATGCGTGCATGTCGTCTGCCTTGGGTGAATCCAACATGTGGCTAGGGATTCGTCAGCAGAGGTAGAGCATGAGCTACAGGACAGGAAGATGGATGAAGGGAACATTTTGACGACCTTCTCTATTTGTTCCCTCGATATAGGAGTAGTATCCTCATATGCTTCTTTCATGGGATTGTGACAATCATGTGTTGCTTGTGGGGGGTGCATGGTGAGATGGATCAGGGATGCTGCACTTGACAAGGTGTCAATGGGTACAACGGGGCGACGATATCGCATGATCACGGGCGAAGAAGTTGGGGCAAGTCGCGACTGGTGAGGCCCTGGTGGTTATCATGGGACATCGATGTTGCCGGGGAGCAGCTTCGCAACAGGAGATGGCGTCGGTAATATCGAGCATGACGATTTGGTGGGGCAAATATGAACTGTAGGCAGGCCACGGAAAGAGAGCAAGGTGAGGGAAGAGGGAAGTGTAGCGAGGACTTATAAACACATGAGAAAAACCAACGAGGACAAAAAAGCCAGTGAACGAACAAAAAAGAGTGAATTCCACATTTTACCCCCTAAATATGAATTTGTGATTCTAATTACCCTGTCGATTGGAAATTCATCTAGAATAGCCCTTTTAGATGCTTTGCACCCTCGTTTTCTTATGTGTGTCCATTAGGAAAGGTGTGAGGTGCTAGCCGGGGTCCAAAAGTATTCAGACTACTACGAGAACTGGAAGAGAAGTCTGGACATGATTTGTCAACAATGCCCTCCGATCTTTGCACATTTTTTACGCATCATTGACGCAACAAGCAGATCCTATCTAACATTAATAAGCAAAATGAAAAACCGGATAAACCCGCATTAAAAGTCTTCAAAATCTGATATTTTGATAAAAGTTCCACTAAATGGGGTAATATGTGTCATAAATGTACAACTACGGGATAAAAAGTGGAATCCACTCAACAAAAAATGATGGATGAAATAAACGGTGGAAGACGAAACCTTGCATGCTTTGACATTTTGTCCCTTTCTTTCTTTGCCTATGCATAGGTTTGATTGTATATGACTTTGCTATTTGTTTTTTTTGTGTACGTGCGCTCAAGTTGGTTGTGTGCCTTTAGCTACGCAGAGGTGTATTAATGCTTTATTTTGTGTCTATAAAATCAGCCTTTATAAAAAGGACCCTGATAAGTGTCATACGTGTGCCATGAACACATGGCAACTCTAACCTTTATTTATGGTAAGTTTAGTGACGCGAGGATGACAACTTTAGTTGGCAAGCATGGCAACTTCCTGTTCAGATGACAAATTATAACTTTTTTTTGGATGGCAACTTTAATTGTAAAAAATGCTAGGGTCAGACTTCTTTGTGTTACATATGTGACACTTATCATTTGGGTATAGAACCTGATAAGTGCCACACGTGTGGCACAAACACATGACAACTCCGAACGTTTTTTATGATAAGTTTAGTGATGCGAGGATGACAATTTTAATTGTCAAGTATGGCAACTTACTGTTAGGATGGGAAATTTCATTTTTTTGGGTTTAGTTTTACAATGATGGTGAGTGAGATGTGACTGCATGAACGCATCTACGTTGGGCTTTGGGCGTGTTTGGTTGCATGTATAGAGGCCAACCAGGCCCGTGTAAGATGAAACTAGGCTATTTGGTTCCCTGTCTTCACTGTTGGGCCTACATAGCACATAAATCAAAGCACCTCTGGGACTGCCTCGCCGGAAGTGCTTAGATCGGCAGTTTCTAGCAAGTCAGGCTGAGTTGAGCCACAACGAGCACATATTGGTGAGCCTCTTGCACGAAAGGAGGATGGAGGTATGCAAGCTAGTACAGGGCACATGCTATCTTATTCTACCTCCTGTAAGCCCATCCCTAATCTCCTTTCTTCCTTCCTTCTTCTAATCTACACAACAATGCTTCGATTTGAGATAAGATTTACACGAAAAAGATGCGCATCGATGTTACGATTCAATTTTTGCGTTCAGTTCATAGTTTTGTCGACCGCAAATGCTTAATTTTGTGTTCACGTTTGGAGCTATTTTGGATGAATTTTATCAAATTTTCCACGCACGATCGACCGTTTGAAATTAACTTTGACCAGTAGCCTAAGCTCGCAGTTCCACATGACATTCATGTTGCAAGCTTTCTGTTTCAATGATCGTAGACGAGAAGATCTACATCTTCCTCGTGCTTGTACATATGCATATGTGAGGTGTGATTTAAGACACTACTTAATCGTTCGTCAAGGCCGGCATGGTTTTTCTCGATATCCTCTCCCGTGTCTTGCTGTAGTGGTATCATCGTTGCCATCATTCATCTCGGCCTTCTATCTAGGATCCTACTGCACTGACGCCGCCATGATGTGTACACTGTATTTCTTCTCATATGTCCTATGCCTCTCCAATTCATTCCTCTCGATGCTGACGTCGTTCCTCTCGAACTCCTTGCCCGCGTCCTACTACACTGGCATCGATTCCAGTGTCATTCATCTCGGCCTCCTCTCTCTCATCCTACTGCACTGACGATGCCATGGCGGGCGCACTGCATTTCTCCCCCTCTGGGGTGACGACACTAGCAACTTGTGAAAACTTGCCCGAGACTCCGTGCTCATCATGTCGGACATGGTGCCGCGGTCACCGCCCATCACAGTCACGAGGCATGGTGCAATTCTGTGTGTTAAGCATAATTGTTAGCTCTCAATCATATCCCGTGTATACAACCAAACACCATGTAGTTGCATGATCCGAGCCAATGCACGACACCAAACGCTATGCCAAAATTGCTCTCCTAATGCAAGCAACCAAACGATGCACAAATATTAGTTTTTCTCCTGTATTTCAATGAGAAATCAACCAAACATGCCTTTTGTGTTTCTAAGGCAAGCAAGGTCTAATCAAGCCACGACCATCGTCCATGCAGTCGTCATGGTCCGAGAGACACTACATTTCTCCTCCCCCATCCTCTGCCTCAGTGCTCCTCCAGACTGACTTTCTCTATAGCGATGATGGTAGCAACTAGTTCGCCATGGCACCGGCAAGAATGCTCGCCCGAGACTCTGTGCTCACCATGTCGGAGGAGGCACCGCGGTCACCGTCCATCACAGTCGCCAGGAACAGTGCAATTATGTGTGTTAAGTGTAACTGTTAGCCCTTAATCATATCCCGTGATACAACAAAACACCGTGTAGTTGCATGATCCGATCCAGTGCATGACACCAAAAGCTATGCGAAAATTGCTCTCCTAGTGCAAGAGGCCTGCATGCGAGCAACCAAACCGTTGACATTAGATTTTGGCATGGTCAAAAACATAATCAAGATAACCTCAAAAATGAAAAAAATACTCAACATGAGAAAGTTCTGTACCATTCAAATGAGAACCTTTGATGTTGGGCCATAATCATTCAATCTCATCTAAAGGGCCGAAATGAAGCTCGAAGTATTAAGATTTTGTATTCAAAGTATCGTTCGGAAAATTATTTCCCCAAGACGGACTCATCTGAGGAAATGTTCTGAATAGATTGTCTTTGCCTCGTCAAAAGGATTGATTTTGATATAAAAATTGTCTCAATCCGAGTCGTATGCAAAAGTTAGAGGCCATACTGCGAGTCCCTATCGTGAGCAAAATATGACTCCCAGGACCAGACCCACATGTGACTATGTCTCATGAATTGCGTGAGTTATTGCTTGTTTTGCGCAAGCTATGAGGCCTTCAAGATTGCCTCGAATTGAAAAACGTCCGACATGAAAGTTGTTCGCCTCATCAAAACGATTAAAGTAACTTTTGGGCTCATCTTCATCCAAGGTAGTTTGTGGCCTGTGAGACCAACAAAACCGAACTACGGTCTTAGACTTACCTAAATCCGAGTTCGGATAATTTTGGAAATATTTGGGCAGGATTTGGTGTCCTTTTCTTGTACGGGAAGTCCAGCCACCTCATAAATAGATGAGAGGTGNNGCCGATTGAACAACACACAATCGAATAAATCAATCTACTACTTTTTCATGTTCATCTACTTTGTATCCCTCTCCCTTGTATCTTCTTCTCATTCTTCGTTGTTCTTCAATACTGGAGGGCAGAAAATCCACGAGGTCCTAGTGGCGGTCAGGCCAACCTAGGGAAGGCCATAGCCACCGCGCACTCTGATGGGGTCCCTGCCGGGCGTGTGGGGTTTCGGGTCCTCAAAAGCACTTGTCGGACTACTTGCGTACTGAGCTTCCGTACGGGTCATCTTTGACATGAGCTGCAGTGCATCACCCCCGGTGTTGAGGATACACGGTGATGTGTTCATGTGCGAACACACTTTTTGGCGACTCCGCTGGGGATGAAGCTTCGAACAGTCTCAAGCTTGTTCTTGCTACGAGGAGAGTGTCATCAAGCAGCTGCAATCTACGACTGTAACATGTATCAACAATCTCCTTACATAGATGCAAATAGCCATTATGTTGGTGCCGCTAGATCTTCCAATGGACATATCATCTTGGCTAGCTCTAAGTAGCAAAAGACGCCAAATTATTCTGTTGGAGAAGCTTGGAATTTACAAAATCGCGACATGCAACTTACCGAGCATTCATGCATGGGCAACACCTTTCAGTATGCCGGTGAACAACTTGATGAGTTCGAGTGATCAATATAGGACACCTCATGTACATGAGGGTGTCTCACAGTTTGATCCATCAGCAGCCGGCTCGCGATATGCGGGTTACTCACCAAACATGCCGATGGATGGGGAAATCGTCCATGCTTCCATTAGTTATTTGGTCGGTTATCCTCAGTCATCATATACTACACCTCTTGGGATTAATTGTTCAATAGAATATGCAACTAAAAAAATTCATGGCTCGACTCACCTTCATTGTTATGGCCGAGTAAATGGAAATTCTACAGGAGCATATGTGCGTAATATTACAGGAGATGAGATGGCTCTGGCTGCGTTAAAATGTTTAACCCAAAATAAGAAGATTAGCTCTATTTGCCTTGAGCAACATGAAAAGAGGTTGGTTCCTGATCAGGAGGCAATAAGAGACATGGTTTTGAAAAAAGACGAAGTGTTTCCAATTGATCAAATTGTCGAGAGAAAATATTCAACAATAGTGCATATGTCCTCACCGATCATTGCAGCATGTTATACACCCCATGTACAATTGCAAAATTTTGGCAATATAAATTCATTGCCA
>CBMN011745672.1:0-11049 GCA_000582825.1 Hordeum pubiflorum | reverse complement strand
TTCCTCTTCACGGAAAATCCAACGCAAATCACAAGTATCACCCCGCTGCATGCCGCACACCTGTCTGCTCGCATGTCGCGCCCAAGGCAGGCGGCGCCATGGTCGGTGGAGTCAAGACGGGCGTTCGTTCACGGAAGCCAGAAGACGGGGACACGTCACCAAGCACTCATTGCACTCACCTACCTGGTCGGAACCAGGCAAACTTCCTTAGTGATGAAGCTTTTGTGGTACCCCTTGAGCTATAAAAGGAGGACCTAGCCACTAGAGGAGAAGAGGAGGAAAAGGGAAAAGGAAAGGTTGGACACTTGGTAGAGCACCAGTAGGATTGCGCAAAACTTCCCGTTCCCAGGAAAGACTTGTAATCGTTGATCCACCAAAGATAAACACACACAAATCAGGAGTATGATATTACGCAACCATGTGGCCCGAACCTGGGTAAATCATCGTGTCAACTTTGCACGGTAGCGTAGATCCTCGCCTTCGCGCCCCCAAACACGAATCAGCAGAGGACTTTCTTTGTCCACAATGTCACTTGTGTGTTCTACACACGTGTCCCGACAACCGCCCCCGCACGATTCTAGTCATGCAGCAGGCCAGGTATCACGGGGGGCCTCCTATGGGGGCAGGTCCGGGTCATCCTCATCGGCGGTCGCGCGGGGTTTAGGATTCTTGCTCCCGGCCTTGGCCACGAGAGGAGATTGTGAGTAATAAGGTGGAGGATGCATTGGAGAGATGGTTGCCGCCGTAGGACCGCGCCGCGAGTGAGAGTGGTGAATGGTGGGTTTGGGTGGCGCGACCGAGGAAGAAGACACACTTTTGATATTTTTTTCCATGGGCAACTTTTTTTAGATATTTTTTATGAGCACCTTATGGCATCTCAAAGCAGACCCCTAAACAGATACCGTATTTCTCCATGGACATGTTCGCGAGTTGTGATACGGAAGTTGGCCATCCAACCATGTACGCATACATTTCAAATGGGATTTGAACAAACTGGATGATTGGAACTTTCCTCGTCTCACTCCCGGGCTGCTCGCGCGGGTGGCTCCTGAGGGCCAAAACCCTAGCCATTGTCGCGACCCCCCCCCCCTCCGTTATCACCTGGTCGCTGTCGGAGCCAACATCGGTGGTGGTGATGGCGCCTTGCCGTCAAAGGCGGCGGGGGTGGTCGGCACGATGGGGTCTTCTCTAGGTGGTGGCATACTTCGAGGAGTGCTGGGAGCGTCGGCAAGTGGACGGGAGCCGGCAAAGGTGGAGATGGCGCGTGGTGTTCCTATGGTAGTTGTCAGTGGAGGAGGCGGCATGGTGGGGCCCTGGTTGCAGTGGAGTGCGGTGCTCGGCCAAGTGTGGCGTGTGAGCGATGGATGGAGGTGGTTGTGGTGTGGTGGCGCCCACCAGTCGCTGGCGACACCGGCGTGGTGACGGAGACTGTGGGGAGGGAGTTGGTGGCGGTGGTGTGTCTAGATCTGGACCCTTCCTGATCCAGGCCCATAGGGCACGACCGTGGCGTGGCTGACCGTTTGGGGGTGGCTAGTTGCTGCCCGCGTGGGGCACGGTCGTGGCATGGTTGGCCTCCTGGGCATGGCTAGTTGCTGCCTACAGTGACGTTGCAGGTTGGAGGTGACCCTGATGATGGAGGTTGGGGCTGGAGCTACTGGTTCTCGGTCTTGGCTCGCGGTGGAAGATGGATGAGTTTCCTCGGTGCGGGGTGTCGGTGTTATGCAACGTTTTTGTCATGGTGACGAGGTGTTGCGACGTTGGCGGTGTAATCCATCACGAGTTTCTTGGCCGTATTCCGATGGGAAGGGCAGGAGGTGCGCGAAGGTTTGGATGAAAATCGTGCATAGCTTCGGCCGGTGCTTGTGACGACGACGCCCGTAGGTGTCGTTCCCCTTTTTGGAGTCGTCGCGATGGTGTGTCGGCATCTTCCCCCTCGCTAGGATTGTCTCCGAGTGAAAGCCTTGGTTTGCTACTGGACCGGCGATGGCGACGTCTCGTCGTCGTTACTCTGTTGAGAGCATCGTGTGTGGAGACATGGTTTCAAGGTTATGTGTTGTGGTTCTCCCGTGCTTGCCGCTGGTCCGAGCTGGTCTTCTTCGGTGCTATGTACGCAACGGCCAGAGTATCAAAGACTATGGCTTTCTCAGGTCAGTCCAAGTCCCGCTACCCATTCGACATCTCCTCTTAGGCAATCATGGATAGTTAGTGCGCCAACAAGGCATGCTTGTTGGTAGCTATTGTTGTTTGTGGTGTTCAACGCCGGTCGAGACGCGGTTAGATGATCTGTTAAGGACAAGCTCATTGGTGTTGTGTCTGTAATAGTTGGATTGGCTAATCTTGTGATTAGCGTGGGTGTGGAGTTTCAACTACACTTGTTGTTCGCATCAAGTTGTTGTTCCTTGTATTTGATCTTCTGCCTTCTATACAAATATGATACACCTAGATGTACTCTCGAAAAAAAATCCGGATGGTTTTTATTTACACTAGATCATATTCATTACATTTTCGACATATTTCATTAAACAAAAGCGATCGGACCCTAACCTAGCCTCATATTATTACTTTTTAGACGAACAAAATGGAAACTCGTTTTTCCTTCCCCCATCACGCAAGTGGTGGTAGGGTGAAGACCTTGTCCCCTCCAAGCTTCATAGACGAGCCTGGGGATTCATTTGTCTTTTGCCTGCCACTTCGGTAACTAGTGGTGGGGAGGGGAATCTCGATGATATGGTTTTGGCTAGTAGTCAAGGTTAGGAATTTTTTCGTCCTTGCAAGGATGGCTCTCGGGGCAAATGGCAACACTTCATGTTCGAGCTGGTCTTCCGGGCTCTTATTCTCCTCGAGTCGGGACGAAGTCACGGAAGCTCTAGCGTAGATTCTTGTCGCCTTCTTGGGGCGGTGAGGTTAGGGTTTTCTCATCATGTGTGCGCGATGACGAGATCTGATGCCATGCGCTTCAGCTTGACTCAATGGTTCAACGGTGACGACTTCGGCTCTCGGGCGCTGGTCATGTACGGGAACTTTTGAGTTGTCATCAATAAGATCAGGTCGGCTCTGGTGGCCGTAATGGTCCATGATCATCAATGTAATTTTTATTATGATTAGGATGCTTTGTTCACATTTTTTAAGGCTGGTGACACATCAGTACACCGCTACGCGGTATTTCAGTTGGTTTCGCAACTGGCTCGAGCTACCTACCTCCCCCTCCCCCTCTTCCCTCTTCCTCCTCACTAGTCGCCACTACTACTGCCCATCAATTCTAATCCGCGACGCAGCAGCAGACATGTCGGGCAGCGCCGGCGGCGGGCTGCGAGGCTGGAGCCCGTTCGACGCGATCCGCAGCTTCCCTTCGAACCCGGAGTCCCTCATGTCGCAGATCGACGCCGCCATCGCCTCCACCGAGTACTCCCGCGCCTGCGCCCTCCTCGACCCCGCCTCCGGCTCCACCTCCTCGCGGCCTCCGCGCGGCAAGGGAGAGGACGGAGAGGAGCCGGAGGAGGCTTCGTCCGCGGCGCGGGCTCCTCCTCCCCCCGCCGCCGCCGCCGCCTGCCACGACGCGCGGGTCGCGGACGAGGCGTACCGCGCGGCGTGCGCGGCGCTCGGGGCCGGGCGGCCGGACGCGGCCGTGCGGTCGCTGCGGGCGGCGCTGGCCAGCTGCCCGCCGGAGAAGGCCGCGGCGGTGGCCAAGGTGAGGTCGATGCTGGCCATCGCGTCCGCGCAGCTGCACAGGCAGCAGCACCAGGCTCAGCAGCAGAGCGGCAGGAAATGAGACGATGGGCAGCACTCGCCTGGTGATCTCAACAAAGATTGGTTCCTCGAATTCGATCCTTGTTGTCACACATGTAACTGGTTTCCTCAGATTCGATCCTCGTTGTCACCCATGTAACTAGGAGAAGTAATTAGCACTGCTCATTAGTACTACTACCATAGCTGCGTGGAGTTATAGTGCAGAAAAAATAAATGATGAGAGGCTTTGTAAGTTTATGTCGTAATGGCTGTCTATGGAAGCAGGAATTCTAGTTCAATTCTTGCAGAATCAGATGTTAAATCGGTAGTTAATAGCAATCCCACTTAATTAGCGTTCAGTTTGGAAAACGCCCACGGGAGGTGCATAGGGTCCGATAAGGATCATTAGTCTGATCCCTAGTTCACTGTCATTTATATGTTCCAGAAAGGGCCTTGATCAACCAAAACATTTAAAAAAAAGGCTTTCGTCCCGTTTTATATATAAAACAATGATCCTCAACAATCCGATACAAGCGCACGGCATCACAACACACGCACACATCCAAGCCCAGATACATAGGCGCTGAGTGCAGCAACACACACCAAACACTATAAGAGCAACCGGAGTCCTCAGCTGTGAACACGCCACCGCAAAGAGATGAAGCCGCATACGACGAACCGTGGGCTCCAAGGCGGCGCCTTCAGAAAGGAAACGACACCGGAGCGCCATTACAGCCCGACCCGAAGGTCACAGTTTCCCTGGAGCAACACGACGTGCAATGAGGGCCGCGACGACGCCTTCAAGAAGGGAACGAGCTTCGCCGTCGCCGGTCAGTCCAAAGATAGAGCGGGTTTTCACCCTGACCAACACTCACCGCATCGAACACCACACGTCGGCTACCATGCCGCCCACACGGCCATGGTCACCGGGCAGCACCAAGCCATGGGCTCTGCCCATGAGCACCGTGCTACCACCATCAGGGCCACCGCCCCGGCATCCATGACCTTGACATCACCTCACCCAAGACCCGCCGCTACTCCAACCAAAGAGACGAGTGGAAAGGCCCCGCCTTTCACACCCCTAGGCGGCCCCTGGCGCCGAGACCCAATAGGCTGGCCAAAACTGGCCTCCATCGACCCGTCCTGCTGCTGGCCGCAATACGAGCTCGGTCTTGCTGCCGGGCGCGAGATGAGTTCGGTCCCACAGCACCGTGCGCGAGAGGAGTGATGGACCACAACTGGGAGAGGGCCAACCCTTTGACAAAGGTAGCGCCCGGACGACGAAGAGAGGAATCGAAGACAGATACAAGCCACTCACCGACGGGCCGACGCCGGAGATGTCCAGCCACCGCCATGACACGACCCAGACCACCACCATGGGCCACCACCACGTCGTGGCTGCCCAAATTCATGTCGGGACCCTGAGGGGTAGCCCCAAGCTGCCCTGCAGCAGCAGCGGGGCGTCGTCGAGGCCACAAGCCGCCCCCAACACCACGTAGCTGCAGGGCCACCGCCACGCCCCCGCGCCGCCCGCCAGAAGCACCATATCTTGCCGGCACACAGCCACCCGGAGCTCCAGCTCCGCACACAACCGTCGGCCCTGCCACCCAAGGAGCAACAGCAACCACCAGCCCCCACCGCCCACGGCCCGCACCGCCAACTGTTGTCGGCCGCCAGATCTGAGCCGAGCTCAGGTCACCGCCACGACCGCCGCCGGCACGCCCCACCACCAGGCAGCCCACCGCACCACCAAGACCGCCAGATGTCGCCGCCTGGAGGAACTCCGTCGCGCCGCCACGACCCACCAGAACGCTATGCCCAGGCTCGTCGAAGCCAGCCCGCACCAGCCCCCACAAGCGAGGAGGCGAGAGGTCCCGCCACCGCTAGCACCGGTCAGGTGGCGGCAGCAGGGGTGGAGGGGGCGGGAGGGAGGAGTTGCCCGGTGGCAGCTAGGGTTCCCTCCCCATCGCCTGAGGGGGCAACACGGGAGGGCTTGGGAGGGAGAGGAATCAACCTTGCGAAAACATTTATATCAATCGTATAGCCAGTTACAGAATATTCAGCTAAAATTTGAGCAGGTTCTCATCAGCTCTTAATCTCCTAACAACAACTTGGTGTACAACCGGCTTGTTTGAGCACTGATTGCAGAGGGGGAAAAGCAGCAATGGAACTCTGTTTATCTATCGTGCTTCGCTCAACACCCTGAACCAATTATTTCCCCTAAAAATGGGCGCGGAAAATAAACAACCGTAACCAGCCTATAGTCTAAGGTGACCAGTGCTCTCGCCACACGAACTCATGTTACCGCGCCAGACCATCCTTCATCAGTGAAGCAAAACGCTGAAGAACCTCTCCTCAGCGCAGGTCCCAGACTGAACCCTGGCTGGCTGGGAATGGAGAGGCCTCACAGGCACTTTTTGATGTCTGAAAATAACGACTTCTCTTTGTTTGCTGCCTCGACGTCGTCAGGCGATGCTACAGCCACCACAACCCCATTGTCATTGATCGTCTCGACGGCATCAGCAAACTCCTTGAAATCCTTCACGCTGCGACACGAAAAACAACATGATAAGAGATTTTGCACAAAAACATATACCTGGGACGATTCTGTAAGTGTACTCAAGGAATGTGCAATTTAGACCATAGAAGTATCTACCTGGTTGCGAGTATCTCTTCGCGTCTTTGCCGGCGTTCCTCCTCAGTGATGCCCAACAAATACCGCATCAGACTGAAAACAGCAAAATCCAATTTATTACTATATGTATTCCTTCATGGCCTATGATATTATATGCATAAGAGCATATTTTGTCTTGTTGATGTATGTGTTTGCAACCATGATCCAAGTCAAGATTTAACTTGGTTGCATACATACTAAGAAAGGGTGGGTTGTCTCCAACAAACAGCAATCAATCCATAAGGACATGCATAACAAATGTTCTAGGTTGGTTAACAGCACCGATATATTTTTATAAAAGAATCTCCGTGGGCACAATTTCAAGCAATATGGACCAGCAATAAGCCACTGGTTTTCATAAGCCCATATCCACATCATCGTATAGGGATTGGTTATTGTGAACTATGCGAAATAGAGAGGATGATTATGTACCTGCTGTAACCTTTAGCATCTGGTAGCTGGTAGGAATCAACATCCCCTATGGTGCCAATGATAGCTTTTGTGAGAGCATCATCATCTACCTCTAGTTCTCTGAGGAACTTTGCAGTCCCATCATAGACCTCTAGTGTTTTCAGCAAGTTCGGATCACGGTATGACAAATAGGAAAAGACCCCTGTAAAAGCCAAAAGGAGACAATATTTACGATAATGTAGAGCCAGCACAGAGTATGTAAGGTACTTAACTATTGACATGAATGTAAGCGGGGCAAGAACAGGTATAACGTATAAGGTCAAAGTACCTGAATGAGTGTCAAAATCACAAAACCCTCCATATGCGCCACCACTAACTCGAACGCGGTCCCATAACCATGTGTTACTTATGTGCTTGGATATGACATAGGCACTTCCATTAAGCTGGTATCCACTTTGGTATAGGTTTCCAGCTTTTCCAACATAATTAACCTTCAGGCAACAGATAAATTGAGCATCATTCACTATGCCAGTGAGGGAAATCTTCCAATAACTGCTCAAAGCTAATGTCAGAGAGCCAGACATATTAGTCTTACCTGTGTAGGGATAACAATGGCTTCATTAACAGAAGGCAGCCGAGAGAGCCATGGATCACTTCCCAGGGATGGGGCACTTGGCAGTGCATCAAGAAATTTGGCAATATGTTGACCAGATTTTTCAAGATTTTTTGAGTCGCTTGTTATGTTTATCAAGCAACCTTCCCTAGAAAATAGAGACTTCCTCATTTCCTCAAGTGAAGCAGATATTCTGTCCCAATCTTGATCAATCTTTGTCTCCAGGTCTCGTAGATACTCAAGGTAACTGGCAATAGCAATAAATACATCAACATGTGAAATCTAACATAAAATGTCCTGTGGATCAATAATAGCTAGTCGTGGCTTGCTAAGAATAAATGAAGCATATTAGGTAAGCAACCAAGACTGTATCAAAAGTGCAAACTATGGTACACTAAACGTAGTCATGTAAGTATGCTCACAAGGCCATAACCATTTCAATAACCAGCTGACTTAACAATCTGCAAATGGAGTGTGTATAACATAAAGAATCGTACCTAACACCACCCATTTGTTCTGAAATCCATCCAGCTGCATTTAACTTGGCATCCATTCTGGCAGCTGCTATACCGTGGCCACTACCCCTCAATCGATTCTGTGTTAGAGAAATCGTTAGACGACAAAATGTATGCATGCGTATAGTAATCTGAATCACAAATATGCTAGTTTTGTACCTCCATTCTTGCTTTACTTTGGGAAACAAACTGCTTGAACCTCTGTTGTTCTGTGAACTGAACATCTTGAAGAAGACAGTTCATCTGGAAGAACAGAACAAGGAGTTATTTTCATGATGCAAATATAAGATCAGTAACTGGGTGACTACAGTATGGTAATTTCCGTAGAGGGATGAGCATTAAACAGACTAAGTGTGTCTTTCCACCCTGGCATTGCCTTTGGGAGTATGATCTACACAGACCAAGACCATAAACATACCAGGTGAAACAAATCTTCTACACACGTTGACATTGCCTTTCCCCGAACAACGATACGAGTAAGAGGATCTTCTTTTCCCTTTATTGAAGATGTTAATGGGTAAACTGATATGCCTCCAGTTTTTCTTCCAATTAACTGATTAAGCTGCACGAAGTCCATGTCTTTTGTGCCCATCTCCAGTAAGGATTGGCTAGAATGAACATCCAATTAGTTGAAATACCACATAATATATAAAAGCCCAGAGAAAAGCAAAATATGTTCAGCCTGTCATGGTAAATAGAAACAATGTATTGATCGGACTTCGGGGAGCTCACCAGAACAAAGGCAACAGCTGTAGATGTTCTTTTTTCATTGAACCCATATCAAATACAACTTCGGAGTATACTACATCATTGGTGAAGAGATCATGTTGCAAGACCTTGACACCATTTATCTCCCCCACCTAAATTCGGCATTCCAGAAATGAAGATTATACTATCTCAACAAATAAAGTAAAGAGATAGTAAAAACAGGTCTCCTCAGAAAGCAAAAAGGTAACACTATCCTAATAAATAGTTCATGCTTCCAACATTGTCAAACAATCCTCTGTGCTTTTTGAAAGGAACTTCTCTATATGCAAATGCCTAGTTCTGCTAAACTCCAGATTCCATTCTAGGATATAGAAATTGAATATAATAATAAAAGATTTAGAGTCTTAGATTGACAACTTTGAACTTTGACCTACAGATAGCTGAACATGTAGCTTCTGACCAATTTACAGGACAGATTCAGTTTGGACTTCAGATCTCTTGCTTAGCCTGTCGGGTAAGGATGCTATTTGCTAGTCTCCAGTTAGCTTTTGCTGTGGTGACAAATTGTTGTCTATGAAAGTTACTGAAGCTGAACAAAGGACCCTTTATATCTACATGCAGTGAAATTTCCCTTTTACTGCAAGTAATGTTTGGAAAGGAGGGAGGCTGACAGACCACATCAACATGTCAACACATATCAACTCTATCAGCCACTATTAGTAGTTACAACTTACATATATTACAGTGCAATCAAGTGCTGACCAGTAACCTTAAGTCTTGCAGATGCTAGATTATTTGAGGGGAAAACATCACAGCACCCAAATCAGTAGCTAATACACAAAGCACCTTGCTAAGTGATGTAGAGCAAGAAAGTTTTTACTGAACTTTGACCTATCTGAGCAGGCCTCTGATTTCGTTCCCAATCAGGATCTGGAAAACTAAGAACCGACACTGTCCGATAATTTATATTTACTATAGCTCAACTTGACCAAGAATTTAGAGCCAACCTAGCCTAATACTGTCAGCTGATGTAAAGATATTGTAGGTCAAAGAATTACCTCTATTGGTACATGAATAGGCTTTTTAGGGATATCTTGTAGCGACAAGCTAGGAACAGCTTTGAGAGCTTCTGGAGGATCTGGAGTCTCTTGTTTGTCCTTCAGCTCTTTTGTAGCACGTGCCAACTCTGCAAGATCCTCCTGGGTCATGCTAGACTTTACTTGTTTTAAAATTTCTTTCTCAGCAGCTTCATCACGTGAAGCTTTCTCTGGATCAGGCTGCACAACAAAGTATTGGACTTTAAGAGGTAACAACAAAAAGTTCATTTCATATAGAACTCTTAGGTGGAAGGTTCTCTATATACCTGCATTTCAACTGTGACACGATGCACATTGTTCAAAATATATTTTTCAATAAGCGGGGAGAATACTGCTTTGGATCCCTTCTCTGCAATGCGTGCTTTGAGTTGCTGCAACGGCTCTTCATATTTCAGAGGCTCGAAAGGGTCCATATCATATATCCATTTTCCCTGCATATTTTTTTTGTGAAGTTGAAGAAAATATTAATATGCCCAAACATATTTGTCTATTTCTATTTTACATATCATGAATCTCATACCATCGAACGAAGCATTAGTGACAGCCCTCGAGGAAATGATCCCGTGTTATTCTCCCTCAGAGAGAATTCGATCGTGTTCATAGATGCTTCCACTGCTTCTGGTGCAAATCCCTCCTCTGCCAAATTCTTCAAAATCTGCATAACCAGCTCTTCAACTTTCTCAATGTTATCCTCAGATACACCTTTCAAGCCTATACTGAATTGTGGTTGAAGAAGCTCATCCTCAACACCACCTCCCACAATAGCCTCTCCTAAACCACTTTCAAGAAGAATTCTTCTAAGTGGTGAAGCGGGAGTGCCCAGCAACAGGTGATCCAGGAAACCAAGTGCAAGCTCAGTTTCTACGTCCAGTGGCTCCTCTGACAAGAGCCAATTGGTGCAAACCATGTATTTCTTTTTCAAATCCCCTTCCTGGCCAGCAGGATACTTCTCTGCAATCCTCACTGGCTCTTTGAAAAGTCTCTGAGGCATAACCTTTGATTCATTACGAGCAGGGCTGGCTTCAAACAGGTCAAGGTATTCTACAGAAGAGAGGGAAGATAAGGGGGGGAAATGGTGTCAAAAAAAGGAAAATACAACCAAAGGCTCAAAAAACAACCCTGTGAATAAGCATGACTAACTACTGCATAGACACTTTACCACTTAGAATTCGTAGTCGCTCTTCTGTGTCATCATCGCCATAGAACCAGATCCTAGCATTGCTCGGATGATAAAACTTACTGTGGAACTCCTGAACATATGACAGCAAAAGGTTGGGATTCAAAATTTGAAGAAAATAATTAACC
>CBMN011745657.1:0-11953 GCA_000582825.1 Hordeum pubiflorum | reverse complement strand
ATCTTGCTTAGCATAAGTTGTTGGTGCACATATGTGAGCTTAGTTTGTTTAGGTTTTGTGCTTGACATATTAAACGCTATTTTTATTCCGCATTTGTTTAAGCCTAAACCGTAATTATTTTAAAGCGCCTATTCACCCCCCTCTAAGCGACATGCACGTCCTTTCACCTCGCCCGTAAGGCGAGCGGCGCCGTGTCCAACCGTTGCACGACTCTCCTCAGCGGCGCTCATCTTCCGCCGATATCCTCCCGACACTCGGGCATTAGCATTTTGTAGTAGGTTACCATGGCAGGCATGAAGTTCGAAGTGGAAGGGTAGGCGGCAGGGGATCCGGTGGTGACACCAAAGGAAAGGAAAGAAGGAATATGTGGGTGACTAGGGTTCGTCAAACTGATGAATGCGTTCATCAAACCGACGACCTTCTCCGACGGACCGAAGGGTTTCATATGTGTCCGGTCCATCTGTCTGATGTGACGGACGCGTACTGGCGTCTCCATATCCACCCTACATATAAGATGGTACGAAGGGGTGCCAGACACCCTAGGGATATGAGTTGGTTTAGGGCCCCGGTTGAGCGACCACGAGAATAGCAGGCTAGCGGCGAGCAGCCACGCACCATGCGAAATGTCACATATATTTTTGTTTTTTGTTTTTGATGGAACGAAATGTCACACCTAGCACATGTTTTTTCACCGATCCCCACCAAACTCCGGTAAACACGAGCTCACCGGCCGACGAGCCGACGAACGCACTCCGGGAAGCCAACAAAATTTGTCTCGTACGCACGCTGTCACAAACTCACAATGGCACGACCCATCTCAGCTGTCACGCACGCACGCCTGCGCACCGCATCCTCCCGACACAGCGGCTGCCTCAGGCACCGCGCCGTGTCAGCCCTCTCGCCGGGTGTAGCCCATGCAAGCCTCTACCCCCACCACGTACCCCGCCTCCTCCCTACGTGTCACCGCTTCTTCCACCTATATATGCCACCCGTGGCCTCGATCCTCTCCACCTCAACTCACTCCCCTTCACAGTCTCCTCAAGCTCTTGCCTCCCCCTCGAGCTCGACAGATCTTGGTCCACTTCACCGCCGGCCGACGCAGCGAAGCGAGGAAGAAGGAGCAATGGCGGACCGCGGCGACCGCGGGAGCTACGTGCAGGTGCAGCACGGCGGCCACCACGGCGCAGGGCAGCAGCACGGGCGCCAGATGGGCGACCAGATGAAGGGCATGTTCCAGGAGAAGGGGCCCTCGGCGTCGCAGGCGCTGACTGTGGCGACGCTGTTCCCGCTGGGCGGGCTGCTGCTGGTGCTGTCGGGGCTGGCGCTGGCGGGCACCGTAGTGGGGCTGGCCGTGGCCACGCCGGTGTTCCTGCTCTTCAGCCCCGTGCTGGTCCCGGCCGCGCTCACCATCGGCTTGGCCGTCACCGGGTTCCTCACCTCCGGCGCGCTGGGCCTGGGCGGCCTCTCCTCGCTCACCGTCCTCGCCAACACGGCGCGCCAGGCGTTCCAGCGCACCCCGGACTACGTGGAGGAGGCGCGCCAGCGCATGGCCGACGCCGCCGCCGCCGCAGGGCACAAGACGCAGCAGGCCGGCCACGCCATCCAGAGCCGCGCGGAGGAGGCGCGTGCCGGAGGTGGCGGCACCACCGGCGGAGCGGGCGCCGGCACCAGGGCGTCGTCGTAAGCTGGAGCTAGCCGCGCCGCCTGCTATATGCCAGTGCCTTCCTAGTACGTGTCTAGGGCGTCCGTGTCCCCGAGCGAGAGCGTGTCAACGTGTCACGTGTGTGTGTGTTCGTCCGTGTCGGTGTGTGTGTTGTTTCTCTACCTGCCTGCCTGCTTAGAGTTGTACTGCTGCTCGTGTTGGGTCGATCGATCGGTTTAGTACCGAGTTGTGAATAAGAAAAGGCCGGGGCCGCTTCAGTTTGTTCATGCATTTGCTTCTGTGCTCGCTGCCGGTCGTCGTGATTTTCTATGTCGTTCGGGTTTTCACCCGCCTCGTGCACGACGCGCCGGGTTTTAGCCGTTGGATTGGAGTGAAGATTCGGTCTTCCAATGCTTTCTTAGAGAGAGATCTTCCATACTTCCATTAGACTAATTCAGATTCTGTCTTCGTTAACTTCGGCAGAAGAAGAGAGATCCATAGGAGGACTCCACTTAGACGGTTTCATATGCTTCACGATCAATCATTCATTCATGGACAACACCGTCGTAGAGAGAGTTTCCAACTAGTAAGGCTAAGATTTGTAAAGTCTATTCGTACTTCATCAATATATTGAGTTCGGTTTAGTCACTCTTGTTGTGACAAACTATGATATTATTGAGATGGGTTTTATTTTGCATAATCTAGTGTTCGGTTGTTATTTCTCTGTCCTGCGCATACCCCTAGGCGTACTCTCTGGTAACGAGTGTTGATGTTTGTTTCGTTCCTAATCCGTACTCCCCTCGTTCGTTGTACATCCTTTCTAGGAAAAAGTAGCAGCATTTATGACACTAAATTAGTATCACTAGATCCGTTTTGAAATGTACTTTGATAATATACCAATTTGATGTCATATATGTGACTACTATTTTCTGTAAAGTTGATCAAAAATTTAAAACTTTAACTTAGAACAAAAATTAGATGTATACTTATTTCGGGACAGGGGAAGTATGTTGATATTTGTGAGATTATCTCTATGATTAATTATTAGACTGATTATCTGTGGTGATCATAATGCTTGCTATCTAATCTAAGGGTCCATGCAACATGATCTCAAGACCAACACAGACAATCACATATTGTATAGTGAATATGCGACATTCAGGTAACATGTGTTGGTATCAATGAGGAGCGAAGACAATATGAGGATAATGAGAATCCATAATGTTTAAAGCGTTGGTCCGGTGTAACGATCTTAATTGTTGAGCCGGCCATGATATATGATAATTGCAGGTAGGACAATGGTCAAACAATCCTGGCAGGAGAAGGTTGACAATAAGGATGACTCGCCCACCGAACATATAATACAAGAGGTAAAATCACACGAATAGTGACTACATGTTACCAGACACGTTCAATATTCACCATGAACTGTTAACTTCTTCATTGCATGAAAACCACAGTTTATTTCTATTCTTTACTTTTGTGCTCTTTAGTAAAATCCTAGTTTTAACCATCTTATTACCCCTCAATTGCTTATCTTCCATTATAATCATAATCCTTGCAAATACCTAAAAATTCAATTCATATGAGACCCGTGACACTTCAAATGCGACAAAAACACTCACAATAACACTTGTCTCCTGCTTCTCAATTGGGAAAGATACCCTATTGGGATGTTTATTACAAGAGGGCTACGACTCAAGTATGTGCACATGCAGGACATTAAGTATTTTCTGACGGAATTACCGGGGAGCTAGGCATTGAATATTAGGTTTTTTTGATAGTTTTGCAGGTTTATTATTATCATAGATATTTAACTTTGAAAACAAGGAGTCTATGCATTTAGAAAGGTCGTATTGTCTGTATCTGCTATATTGTATTAAAAGAATCCTGCTAGAAAGAAGTTCAGAATTCTTGACAAAGCGTAATAAGTGTGATGCCGCTGAAATTAACTCTTTTGTTTGCAAAAGTGACCATAAGTCCAAAGGTGGAAAATACTTTAAGAGAAGGTAGTTCCCCATCAGGCATTGTCATTAAATCTCTCATCCATTTACCCACCAATTATGCCAAAGATTTTGCTATAGATACTGATATTATTAGTGAAGTGCATGATAAAGCTTTTTCAGGACACTCTTCACATCGTTGTTCAAACCGGATAATCTTAAAAAATCTGAGAAAAATACTCTGATATTGTCAGTAATGATTAATGAATGCGAGAGATTGAGAAACCCTTTGCTTAATTTTAGGCCAAACATGAAGAAAATAATCATCACTTAGAAGGAAATAAGCAAAATGATGAAGGAATGAACGGAATTGGAGGCGTAATAATCAAGTCAGAGCGCAAGACGATGTCTGATACGAGCGCCACACTCGTACTAGGTGCCAGCGGCTCCGTGGCGTCCAACCCAACAATGTTTATGAAGGGGCCAACACCGGAACCCCAGAGGAGCATCGAAAACCACCATTACCCAAACATAGGTCATCTCGCAACAAAGCACCCCCATTACCATCATTGCAGCAAACCACCTCCAAGTTAGACATACTTGTAATCATCTATCACATTCAACAACCATTGTAAGACATATTAACAATAAAACATTCATCTTTATGTCTTCTACAATGATTTATCTTTGCGATCTGGTCGCTATGTGTGAGTAATTTGGTACGGCAGTGGGTTGAGGCATAGCCTTGCAACTCAATGTATATGCATGAGGGATCGATTGGATGACTTTGAATAAATGTCATCCTATGTGTTAGAATTGCAACGTAGCTGTCTCGTGTCTCTTTCTCGACTCTGCATGTATCCAGGAGGTTAGGAGCATGGAGGACGTGGGACACTATTTTGAACACCAGTGACAGAAAGTGTTTAGTACAATAGTGGAAAATCTTTGGGGATTCATGAGGTGTAGTTATTAAACGCCCAAGTCTGAACTATATTATTAATAACAGGACGTAACCTCACGCAACGGTAAGGACCTACGGTTGGACAACTGACTCTTGATGCAGACTGTGAATTGATCAAGACGTAATTTGGACACATCGTCCACTTCGTCTCGTTGCAAACACATCTTAAAATTAAGATCAGGATGATACCGAACACAAATATATGGTTTTAAGAATCAAGTCCTCACACCCATGATGTACGTTTTAATTCTAAGTGTTGACACCCAAAGGTTGTTAAGATCTGGTTACAAAACTGGAATTTAATTCTCTAGCAAAGACTTGGTAGAGCCTTTGTTGTAGTGCACGTCCTCTCGTGAGTTCGATAAACTCATGGCTACTCATTGGGGAAAGAGCATGGAAACCGTCGCTGTCCAAACCGGCTCTCAAAAGGCATCACCGTTCGCCACGCGAAAATAGGATTTATTGAATACAATTGTATGGTGAAACGGAAACTGCCCTGCCCGGTCTCTGAAGACGAGCAACAAGCACACCTAACCGGGTTCGATAGACACATCTGGGCCAACTCATTTGACGCCCACTGCCCTCGCCCTCATGTGCCGCCTCGTGTGTTTGTGGTGGGGCTCGATGGTTGTTTCACTAGGCAGAGGCGTCTGATCAACAAGTTGCAGGTCCGTCTGGGTCTCTATGGGGGCTCTTTTGGCTCGCATGCACCGGGTAAGCCCAATGCGGAAAAGGGGGAGAAAGAAACTGATCGAGCGAGTGAGCGAAGTGAACAAAAGCACCCCATGAAACTCGCTGCCCCTCATGCCCTGATGCTCACATCACAGTGCCACCTTCCAGGAGCGTTGCGCCACGCCCCTACCCCGCCCGAGGTAACCATCCACCCGCTCCGATCCCTCTCCTCTCCCCTCGCATCGCCTCGTTCGGTCAAAACCCTAGCCTAGCCACGGGTTCTCCCCGCCGCGGGTTCCGAATGGGCGACGACAAGACGTCTCACACGAGTGAGAGAGAGAGAGAGAGAGCGCACGTGGGAGGGGGGAGGGGTGTCGGTCGCACCGATTGTGCCGGGATTGGCGGCCCACTACAGGTAGGTCTGTGCGGGATCGTGTGTGGCGGATTATGTCTAGAGGTCTGATCGACATTCTACTTGTGCGGTAGAAGTTGGTCTGGGGATTGGGAATGGATACCAGATTTTGCCGCGACGAATCTTTACTTCTAATCGAGGTTTTTCCAGAGTTGCATGCCATCCACCGCAATGTTGAGGATATCGCTTATCGTTAGCGTCTCGCTCAGCTGGGGATTAGAGATTAATCATAAATCGGCCAGTTAATCGATTTTATCGGTCGAGTATTAATCGGCCATTTTTTGCAAATCTCACATTCCCAACACTGAAATATGCTATATTCAACACCAAAAAAATATTGGACAGGAGTGTTACTTTGATTCCTAGCCTTTGAATCCTCGTATAATGATAAACAAAATAGGACAATAGTACATATTGCATAACAAGATCCACAAAAATACAAATAAACATAGTTTTTGCAAACATAGTGCTAGGAATATGCCTGATTTATCGGTAGATTCCCGANNNNTCGCTTGTCAGAGCGATAAATCGGCCCAAATGATAAACGGTGAAGATAAGGCATAATCTTATCGGTCACCCCACGAGTAGCGTTAAATCGGTGAATCGGATGATTTTTTGAACAGTGATCCACCCACTTCACATGCCTTTTCATTTCATCTTCAAAACTTGAATCTACTATATCTTTTGAACGTAAAGTCCAACTTAAGTCTCGTTGGCATATTTTTGTTCATTGCGACGAGAACTTTCGAACATGAATAATATTGAATACATTTCAACAACTTCTAAAAAAATCAAAGTTAAGGATATTCAAACTTGATAGTTGTAATATTAAGTCTTTAGCAAATTTTACCAAGTTTCATTTGCTTTTAGAATTTTACGGTTCTGGTTCAGGGCTTAGGGCTGAGGTTTTATGATTTAGGGCTGAGGGTTTACTGTTCAGTCTTTATGTTTTTGTTATAGAATGGGTTTATTATTTGTGTTGAAGTTTTAGTTTTGAAACTTGGTGAATATATCATTCGTCCTTATCAAGTTTCAGTAGTTGAAACTTCACGACGTTTCTAAAACTTGTCGAAACGTGTTCAAGAGTGGTCTTGATTCAAAGCCCCCACGAGTACGTGCAAGCAAAGTGCAAATTGGACTTTCGGTTCCAAAGACATGACAGATTAAAATCTATATCTATACCTATTAATAAAGTAAGGTGATATTCTTGGTTTTGTCCCGCTTAGGTGATTTACGTGCAAAGGAAGCCGGCGCCTTGGTCCGCTCGATGGCCCACTCGATAAATAAAATTAGAAACCAAACATTGCAAGACGGAATAAACTGCAAGAAAAATCAGCTTGGGTATGCCACACGTTTTCTTCATGGACCACATGGTATATGTTCCGGAGACAACATCGCTCTAGGCTTCAAACATCCTAAAAAAGGAGTCACGGGCAGGTCAGGTCGATGCAGCCCAGCGTAGGTGACATTGCCCTCCGCCCATCCATAGTCGTTGCGAACTCCGCAACCACAGCGCGGCCTCCCCATCGATGAGGACTGATCGGATCCATAGTCGTAGCACCATGGTCCGGAACCGTCGCGCGCCGCCGGCAGCCTGCTAGACGATGCACACGACGACCTCCTCGTCAGTGGCGAGGTCTGATCAGAGCCGCACGAGCTGCAAGGACGCTTCGTATTTTGTCGTCGGGACTAGCTCTGTGTCTTGCAACAGCTGAGTGTCACGCGCACCGCGGCTTCCCTGTCGATCCACCCTAGGTGTGCCTCCCCGTGGAGCCGCTCGTGCACATTGGCTGCGAGGTCTTGAGGGATCGACACGAGCCGCAGTGGCGCCTCGTCTTTCGCCGCAGACACCAACGAATAGGATACGATGGACTCGACGAGGCCGTGGACGCCGGTGTGCGTCTCCTCGAAGTCAAGCCAGCTAGCTACTACCAGGAACACGCTAACCCTCAGGCATACTAGCATTACTCGGCACCTCCGCTTCGACATGGCGCCGGCTTTGCAGATGTTCATCGACTATTCATAGTTCATCTGTGATTATCTCTAATTAGGCTTAGTAGCAGACAGTGACGTTGTAATTAGGCGGATCAGAGGCATCCATTCACGAATCGATGCGTGCATTGACAAAATTATGCTTAACTCTTTCCCTCCTAATGTTATTTGTGAAGGCTCGGACGGGAGGGAGGCAGAAATCGGGGCGGCATCTACCCAGGAAGAGACGAGAACAACTAGGTGGTGGTGTTTTGTCCGATGTGTGGTGTTTCCCTGCCGTGTGTTGTGTCTAGCTGCTGCTAGATGTGAGAGAGGGTTGGAGACTAACGGCAGAAATTATGATCAACTAGACAGCATTATGATGAATTTGACCAATACATTTTTATAAATGCTAATTTGTTGTCGATTATACTCAATTTGTTGGAACATAATAAACTATTAATTAGAGATAAATTTGTAAAGGAGCTTATGTATAGGACTCGCATAGTCACATTAGCCGGGCAAGGTGAGTCCCATCTATGGCTTTTGCGCGCCGCATCTGCGCGGTGGTGCTTGCCGCAACCGCCACCTTAGCCGCGTATGGTAAGAAGACCGAGGTTCTTTCGCGGAGTGCTGGCAAGTGCCAAGCAGGCGACAGCGTGCTGTTTCTATAGCCAATGCCCAATGGTTGCAAATTGTCGTAGGATCGCCGGTGCCAATGTCTGCATCCTTAGGTGCGTGTGTCTCTTAGGTTACATCCATTACCTGGGATCCCACTGCCGTAGAATGGCGACAAGGAGGTGCTTAAGATTTCTAGGCTTGGCCTTGCCGGCTCTTCATCATGCTTGCGAATCGCAAAATCATGGGCGGGGTGATGCACAAAGGTGTTTGTCAAAGCCCATGCAGTTTCAGAATTCTCTAAAGTTTTTTTTACCTCTAGCACATCTGCATATACTGATTCTATATTTATTTTCTCGAAATATTTGGTATATTTGATAATAACATCTTTATGGGACGAAATCAATCACAGTCAATTTCTACTCATTTGATAACTATGAGTAGGAATCAATCATGTTTAATCCTAATGAAGCTACAAATATTGGGTAACAAAATTCAACATTTTATGAAAACAATCAATCATGTTGCTAATCTTCTCTATCTTTCTTTTTAGGAACCAATCGCCATAACTTTTTGCCTTGATCTCTCGATATTTTTATTTTCCCGACTCGCCATCCCCGTGTTGTTGTTTCTCTCGCCCTTCCTCTTTGTTTTACAACAACGGTGCGACGGCGGCTAAGCATGACACTCCGTCTCTCCGTGAACCCCCGTTGCAACGCATGGGCATTGTCCTAGTTCTGAACTCAAAAGAAAAAGGCATGGGAGGTGTGGTGGGTAGACCTTGTTGTCTTTACCAAAAGTTGCCTCGTGGAGGAATTTGCAAGGGATTAAGCCTAAACACATGCAGGGACCAATCCAGTTTACAGCTCACAACACAATCGTGTGGCCCAAAATCCGTGTGCCCCATCCCTTGCGTGCCACAAATCGTTGCCACAAGAGTACAAGGGATTGGTATAGTGATGGTTAAGGTTTGGACGTTTGGGTGTTGCCTACATAAATTACATGGAAGGTCACTATGAAGAGAAATACCTCACACTTCACTTTTCTCAAGATATTAACAGTATTGCTTAAATATACAACTTGACATTAGCTAAATTCGTCACGAAGAGCAGAGAATGTATAAACTCATACATGATCATAGTTACTGTTCTTAGGTGTTTTCAAGAAGAAATATATATTGTCCTCTCTGTTCACTATTACAAGATGTTTTAGATATTTTTAATATGGACTACATACATATTGAATTGAGTGAACAAATACACTAAAACGTGTCTATATACGCCCGATTGAGAAAAAAAAGTTACAACACATTATAATAGTGAACAGATGGAACACATGGCAGTGCAAGAACGTGAAGCCCACAAAATGAATCAACCCCTCTAATCAGTTGTAATCAAGAAAGAAAATTATATACCGGTGAGCCCTGTTAAATTTGATATACAAGATCTCCGTTGTAACCTCACTTGTCTTTTTGGAAAAAATACTCGAATATTTTTTTTAAAGTACGGTACAGACACGGACTCTCATACATACACTTATCCCTATGAACGCATACGTCCACCCTGCCCATATGAACACTTCCGAAAGACTGAGCCGACACATCATCTTGAGATTTACGAAGTTGCCACGGACGCTTTCGTAGTCGACGTCAAAATCTCCTCTCACTGAACGCACGTTGCCGGAAGGCTTGTAATAGATCCAAGAAAATGCGAGCACCGGTGTCAAGTATAGGACTTGAACTCTGGTGGGCTGGAGATACCATTATCCTTCTAATCATCCAACACAGGTTGGTTCGCTACTCCGATATAACTTGAATGATAATACCACATGGTGGGACTAACATATTATTGGGAAAATGGTTCGCGTCCGCCGGCACCAAATACAATTTGCGATAATGTTAAGCCCCCCAAATAATCAGACACCTCCAGCAAGTCGTTATCAAGAAAGAGAATAACATGTCGACGATGCCTGCAAAAATTGGTTTTCGGGTGACACCTGTTTCACATATGAACCACACATCTACAATGTTCTTGATACAAGATCCAATATTTTAACCTCACTTGTTTGGGAAATATTCCGATGTTCAAATCCAGCCTGACCCAAGAAGTTGACAATCTCTGGAAAAAGGATGAAGATTAAAAAAATGTTGGCATCCTACGTGAAGTTGATGACACGAGCAAGGGTTTTGATATATTCCAAATGGTCTATGTTGGAAGAGAAGTCTTTTTTTTTTTGCGAAATATATTGGAAGAGAAGTTTCTTTTTTTGCGAAATATGTTCGAAGAGAAGTCAACGAACCAACACATCTTTGTGTTGTGAGAGCTAAATGGAAATCCTTCAAATTAGGAATGGTGCATATATACAACTTGAAATTTACTAAATTCACCACGAAGAGTAGAGAACGTATAAACTCATTGAAGATTACAATTGCTCTTATGAGGTGTTTTCAAGAAGAAATATACTGCATAATAGAATGTGAACCCACAAAAATGAATCAACCCCTCTAATAAGTCGTTATCAAGAAAGAAAAAAGTCATTATCAGAAGAAAAAAAATATGTCGATGATGCCAGCTAAATTAAAGTTTTTGGTGAAAAGCGTCTTGCCCCTGGACCACATGGTTACAGTGTTTTTGATATACAATATCTAAGATGTAACCTCACTTGTCTTTTGGGAAAATACCGCGACATAATCCAAATAATAGTGTGACATGGTGAGGTTGACATGTCATTGGGAAAATGGTCCACATCCGCCTGCGCCAAATACAAATTTGTGATAATGTTAAGCCGCAAAATGGGCCGACAACTCTAGCAAGCCGTAATCGTCAACAATAATCACATGTCGGCGATGCGATGCATGTAAAATTGGGGTTTCCAGATGACTGTCGTCTCACACGAGAACCACACTTTTACAATGTTAACCGTGCTGAAATAAATGTATAAGTGGGTGTTTGGAAATATAAAAAAACAAATGCAATCGTTGCCGGTCTATATTTAGAAACAATAATGTAGGAAATCACGTGGCAAAATAATGTATTAAAAGAAAAAGCATTTAAATCGAACTTAACATGAAACCATCTTTAACAAAAATAAATAAATGAAGCATGATATATGTTTCTGCTGCAAGCGTCCGAAACAACGCGAACAATTCTGACATGCATGACTTGATAAAATGACATGCAAATGCAAGGTCACAATTTATGTGTACGCGCGTGGCTTGTCATACATACTATTTTGACCGGAACACTGTCAATACGCATGTGCGAAGAATAATCTAGTAGTGAAGGCTAGTTATTTAGACATATATATATACTCTACAAGATATTCTCATCATCATTCAATAATGCGGCACACACACTGTCGGTAGTATAATGGCTAGACTAGACGACGGGATCACCAGGGAAAATGGTCCCTGTATATCTGTATGCATATTCTTCTCCACAAAAACACAAATCGCTAGGGGCTACACGGCCGGACGCGTGTACCGCCGTACGAGCCGCGGGTCCCCGTCGGCCCATGGCCCATGGCGCACGGCCGCCGGCCACCGCGGAAGGCCGGCCGACGACCCGTCAAGCGGGCCCCACGCGCTAGGCCCGCGCACCACGCCGACGGACGGGCCACGCACGGCGATCTTTTTTTTTTTTAATGTTTCCAACGAACCAACGCACGCCGAAGAAAAGACGCGTGGAGAGAAAGGGAGAAAAGCGAAAGGAGGAAGAAAAAAAAAAAAAAAGGAA
>CBMN011745651.1:0-10399 GCA_000582825.1 Hordeum pubiflorum | reverse complement strand
TCCTTATTAGTCTATGTTTACTTTCCTTGCACCTCAAGTCTTGTGTAATATATATATGCCCCTTGGGCCTTCAATAGAGATAAGTTGCTTTCCTAACAGGTGCTCCCTGCTCGTTGTTGGCAGCTTGATGGCACACGTCCACCCCCTTCATCAAGCTCGTTGGTGATGCGATAGTCGTCGCTAGGAAGGTGGCTTCCGGTTGATTGATGTATTTTTCTATATGGTTTTGTGGTTTATAATAATAAAAGAAAAGTATGTTTTTGGTCCCTCGAGTTTTCCATAAGTATAAACTTGGTCGCTCAAGATTTTTTGGTAGACATTTAGTCCTTCAAGTATCAAAACCGGATAAGTCTGATCCAAAATCAGATTTTGAGTATGTTGACCGGATTTGACTAGGTTATACCATGTTCACCAAGTTTGACAGGTGAACAGTAAATTAAAAAAAATAGAAAACAAATACAAAAAAATCTGAAATTTTGTGAAAACCAAAATACTTGTCGGAGCCAAACCCGGTCAACATGTTCAAAATATGGTTTTGGACGAAACTTATCCTGTTTTGAGACTTGAAGGACCAATGTCTACCAAAAAATCTTGAGGGACTAAGTCTATATTTTTGGATAACTTGAGAGACCGAAAACATACTTTTCTCTAATAATAATGATGATAAAAAGTTGTGTGCATCATTTTGATGAAGAGGCCGGCGATTTCAACCTCCATTTTCAAAACAAACAAAAAGGGAAAATATGAAGAAGCAAAATACACGTAAGCATATATTGGCACATAATATTTGGGTGTGAGAAATTTTAAAACAATGTTTTTTTTGTGGAGAAGCGACGAAACCAGGCTTATTTGATTAAAAACATTAAGTAAACCACTGGATTTTTCCATCATGCCTCTCTAACTAATGAATCGAGGCTTCCTGCGACTCAAGGCAGTGCTGACATTCTTTTGTTTTGAGAAATAGAAGAGCGAACTGAAACCTCTGGTCGAGTACCATGCAACTTATGTACAGCTAGGGGTCCACGACCATTCTGATGTGTCCCCAGATGGACTACGCCATCCTCTTTTTGAGTCTCCTCCTCCCCTTGATTGGGACGAGGATCTTGTCCTTGTTTGGCCTTGCTGTCATGATTCGGGTATTGGGTTCGGTATTGTTGAAACGGATTTGAACCCGTGAAACGTATCGGTTTTTATACTTTACCCAACAGCGGCCCTGCGGGGTTGAAATGACGTCCATCCTCATTTCCTAATAGGATAAAAAACTACAGGGACGCGGGTTTCGAGGCCATTGCCATCTTGAGTCATGAGGCTATGAACCTACATGAAAACTCACAGGCATGCGTTAGACGGTAGGCTCTGACGTCCCCAGCCACGGTAAGGCGAAACTATTAGAACTCCGGCCCGCAAAGAAGGTACTTCCGACTGAATTTTTGCTTTCAAACGATTAAGCAATAATAAAACTCAACAGTTGTATGTGTGATGAATCACTTTAGCAACTTTATGTATGTGATTTTGTCTCTGACTTGGATCGGAATCCTTAAAAGAACAATATGTCGGGCTATGAAATATTTAGATAAAACACTCCATATTTATTCGAGTCTCCTGTCCTGATTACAAAGCATTTAAGTATACACACTTAGCTTGGCCTACCGACCAACAACAACATGCATGCATACGCACCACTGCATGATGACTCAAAACGGAAACACGGTTGGAAAAACTTAAAACTTATTTGGAGTTGTCTTCTTCTTCATTTCGCTAGGCATCGGCCGCCTAGGTTAGGTGAACTGTTGTGTCTTCTTATACTAGTATTCCCCGGCGAGATGGTCGAACGCACTTGGAGTTCTAGCAGTCTACAGGGTCGACCTCAGGCAGACGGTAGGTCGTCCGAGGTGAGCTTCACCTGAGATTCGAAACGCACATGAACTAATTAAGCAACTTCCAAAACTAGTAGGAGTAGTAACCGATTATTAGGAATAGCTAGCTCGCAAACACAGCAGCAAGTGGGTAGTACCTTTGGGGTCTTGTCATAGGGGCACAGATTCTGGATGCAGAGTCTGCGGTTGACATTTGGGTGGAAGGTCTCGCACCAGACGTAGCAGACGGAGAACCGCACATCAGGCATACCTCCCTTGACCACCATAGCTTCTCTCGCTTCTCCAACAGAAAAACGCTTGAGATCCTAAATGGCATGAACTAATTAAGCAACTTCCAAAATTAACAGGAGTAGTAACTGATTGGTAGGAGTAGCTCGTAAAGATAGTAGCAAGTTGGTAGTACCTTTGGGGTCTTGTCATAGGGGCACAGATTCTGGACGCAGAGTCTGTGGTTCATGTTAGGGTGCACGTCCTCGCACCAGACGTCGCAGACGGAGAACCGCACATCAGGCATACCTCCCTTGGCTACCATAGCTTCTCTCGCTTCTCCAGCAGAAAAACGCTTGAGCTTCAAAATGCACATGAACTAATTTAGGAACTTCCAAAACTAGTACGAATAGTAACTGAGATCCCAAACACACACACACACGTAATAAGGTAATTATTTGATAGTTAGTTAAACTACAAGTAGCTAATGAATTACTAGCAGGACAGGGGCGGTGTACTTACGAGCTTAATCGGCGCCGCCACGCCCTCATGGCCTGAGACTATGGCACTGGCCTGCAGCAGCCTGGGTGTCTTCTCGCACCGATATACGCAGTCGTCATGGTCGGCATCTGGTTCTTCCTCCCAGCAGTAGTTGTCGCAGATGGAGGACGACAGGGACGACCTTTTCTGTCCCTTGGCTGCCATATCTCCCCTACCTTCTCCTTCGTGTGACCCTCCAGCAAAACGCTTGAGATGCGGTTGCCAATCATCCCAATCACACATAGTCACGCAGTGACTATATTTCTTGGGGTAGCCTCTATACCTTTTGCAACGGTCGACGCACTCTTCTCTATCTGCTGTTGCAACTAGGAGAAGCCCCATTACCAGGACACACCACAGACCATTCATAGGCTTCTTGTTGTTCGTACCCATGGCTGCTTGCTAGTAGTACTACCTTTACTGGAACTAACGCAATGACCAAGCTGCAGATTGGTAGGTGTTTTATAGGCAGAGGCACGGCGCTGTGAAGATAGGATCTAGCAACTTGCTTAGCTAGGAGTACGAGCTTTCTTGTTTGACCGCCCACGCGCATCTCCAAGAACTACTTGTGCTTTCTCGTGTATATATTTTTTAGGTTGGTAGATTCATATCTACCATTGGATTCGTGTGCCATCGTGAGATTCATCCAGGTCCCAATAATGAAGTTACATCTAATCTTCCAAGAATTTGACAAGAACTAAATAAGTGTCACAAATAGGAATAAAAAAATTGAATGTAAATTTGAATTTGTTTATAAATGTTTTATGCTCAATGTTACTCTCGATGAGCTTGTGAAAAACAAGAGAATTAATACGTTCATAGTGCCATCTCACAAAAGCCTGTTTAGGAGAGAGTGCAAGAGGGTGCAACAACATTCTTTGGATAATTTTTCTATAGAAATTTTTGAGATGTGTCTCACGAGGCATATACGTGGACACATAGGTTGCAACAACAAGTTTTGAATAAATTGCAAAACACATGATTCGAACTTGAGACATACAATGTCAAGTTTCATGCACTAGTTAATACAATCAAAAGTTTTTATTGATGAAAAAGACTAGACAATCCACATATACAATTCAACACTGTATTGCAGCGTCCCAGGCAGCCGGAGATGTAGGACATTGGTGGCAGCCGTGCGCAATCATAGGCAGCCTCGAAGAATCGCGGCAGCTGGCTGTATAGTTGGCAACCGTGAAGATTCGAGCAAACGCAACGCCAGTGATCCAAATCAACCGGACGCATGAACAGCTCCAAACCGAATCGAGGAAGGACACACTAATAGAAAATAGCTTATGGACAGATGACAATTATGTGTGCTCTCTGAAAGAGCCACGCGGCCACTATTAGTGGTGGCGTGCTATTTAGGGGCACGCTACCATAAGGCCCTATTGGTAGCGTGCCAAAGAAAAGACGCGGCACTAGTAAATGAGCCCCAGCATACCTCGCGGGCAGAAAGTAGTAGCAACGTGTAAAGTGTAACACACACCACCACTATGCACTTACTGGTGGCGTGCCTAAGGGGCGGAGCTGGGCCCAGGCAACCCAGGGCCCAGACCACTTTTTTTCTTGGGCCCGAGGTTTAGCCCAGTGAAAGGCCGCCCAAAGTCAGCGATCCACGCAGCCAGGCACGCACTACACGCACCAGCCACGAGCCCACGCCCGCAAGATCGACCTGGCTCATACGCACAGTGGCACGGGAAACGCTCGTCTTCAGCGCTCGCGCCGCGGCCTCCTACTTGGCCGCCCTGGCGCCGTCGCCGTGCTCCCAGCAACGCCATCTACTTCTCCAGGCATGCTCCCGCTTCCCTGGTCACTCCCCGGCAGCCCACCTCCGTCCCTGTGTGTGCCGCTCGCCATCGCACGCGGCGCGCCATCCTGTTCTTGCGCTCCCCTCCCTGACCTTTCTTTGATTCGTTGTAGTTTGTACCTTTAGTGCGTTCTGCAAATTAACCTGCTAACCTCTGTGTATGAACTGCATGGAGCAAAATTTGATTGGAAAAAATGGTGTGTGTCTATGTGTGTTGTGTATGTAATCTATACTTAGTCATGGAGGAAGAAGGAAAGCTGATTGCAATTTTAGTATTTTATTGTGTATTGTTGAAGTAAAATTGATGCATTTGCAATTTTCATTTATGTTGTAGAAATAGAAGATGAAAAGATTCCTTTCACAGGTGCCCACAACAGGGATGTCTAGGCCTACCATTTCGAAGCAAGGGAGTCAAGCGAATGGGGGACTGGATGCAACGACGAAGTAATCAATTGATTTGGTAATGAATCATATTCCTGTATTAATATTCGTGCTTCTGTCATGTTTAATCTATTTTCTTGGATCATTGAACATCAACTTTAAAATGTGCATTTATTGAGAAATTGTAATTTATTTTCTATGCTTCCGCATCAGGTATTTTTTAGAAATGGTGTGAGGTATTTTTAAGTGCCAAAGTTTTTCCTGTTGTCGAAAAAAATTGGGCTCGGGGTTTGCTTCATTTCTGGTTCAGCCACTGGCGTGCCTCATGCCCACCACGCCACCAGCAGGACACACCGCACCCTGTAGTTACCTTTGGCTGCTAGCTAGTGCTACCTCACTTGAACTAATGCAATGGCGAGCGGCTGTCACTTTCAAAAACCTTGCAGCGGCTGTAGCATGATAGTCGTAATCTTGACATGTACGTAGTTTAATTAGCAGCACGCCAGTGTCCGTGTGCTGGCCAAGTCCCCGCGTGTGCTCGTGGCTGGTGGAAACGGCAGCAAGGAAATCGGGTAATCATGCATGGGTTTGTTAGTTTGTTAGTGGCCGGCTGGGGCGTGTGTAGTGCATGCGTAGGAAGCGGTCACAACAGCTTGGTGTTGTTAGAGCATCATCAACAGATGCGCTTTCTTAGCTAACCACGCGCTGAAAAAAACTTGTTTTGTTTTACTCGCGCGGAGCCGAAACGGGCGTTCCAGCAGGCGCGCTAAAATAGCGCGAGGGGTAAACTTGTTTCAGCGCCCGGTGTATTTGCTGCGCCCACTTCCGCGCGCTGGACAGCGACGATTCGCGCGCGACTTCACCAACCGACAGATCCAACGCTGGTGCCGCCGCCCGCAACCCGGCGACCCATCGACACTTCCCTCGCCTTTCCACGCGTGCCGTCGCTGCTTCCTCCACCTCCTATCCGCGCGGCCGCCCCTCGAGCGCAACATTCTACCAAGAAACAACGCCCGGCGGCGCTTCCCCTGCCTATCCCAACACGCCGCCACTGCTTCCTCCACCTCCTCTCCTCACCGCCGCCCCTCGAGCACACCATTCTTCCAACGAACAGCGGCCGGCGGCCGTTTGCAGTTCGGTGCCCACAAGGTGTTTGACAAAACGCACAGAGCCAGAGCTGGAGCTAATCTTACCCTGATGCACCTGTTAACCATATCATGAAAGTTTCAAACAATGTTGCATTAAATAGAGGTGTCTTCCGTAGATTGTAACACGAATTACCAAACATAATATAGGCCGATTTATATAATGCTAAACAAACGACAAAATTACTTTAAAAAGTATGTCTTGTATTCTCAAATTCTAAAACACATCATCACATACCAAGGTAGAATAACCTATATAAAAATCAGAATCAAATTTTCAACTAGAAGTGCCGAACATTATAAAATGCCCAAATCAAACTAGAGTGCCTAAATTTGCTAAAAATTTATAAGTTACCTTTACTACATTCTCTTTCTTCGAGCCAAGAAATACAAAATCAATAGATTACTAGCGACCTTCTTCATTTCTTCTTTCTTCACATAATTAATAATATCATCACGCAAGCTGTCATCATTGAGGCGATTGTGGAAGTAAGTTTTGACCAATTCGAACAAAGAGATGACTGTAATCTAGACCCAAAAAAATTCAAATTTACATTGCTATTTTGCTAAGATAGAGGAAGAGAAAATTACGTCGCACGGTGTGGTTGCGAGGGAGGCGTCGATCCACGGCCTGCGGCATGTCGGCCGCCGCTGCTGCGCGTACATTTGGATCGATCGGGAACTGATCCATGCCGTCGACTGCTTCAAATTGTTAGGAATGGATCGATCGATTGCCGCCGCACACGTTCGCTATTCGCCTCCTCGTGACGAAACAGGAGACAAGGAGACGGGATATTTTTTTTTCCAAGTAGATGACGGATCAGTTGTTCGCTACAGGAGACGCGAGATAGATAATAATACATTTTTAATATATTTAAAAAATAATACACGGTTTGAGTTATTTTGAAAAATAATACACCGTCCGGCTAGCCTAGACGGACTGGATGTGTCGTGCATGCGTAAAGGCACGTGCTTGCGAGCATGTACACGTGAGAGGTAGCCTTTTTTTAAGGGGAACGTGAGAGGTGGGTTGCTAGAAGCGGACTAAAGGAGCCTGGTGCGGCTGGTTGTAAAGGCCCTGTACGTAGCACACTTTCTGGCCCATCCTGTTGCACTGGGCCAAATAGCTCTACAAATTTTCCTGGACCCTGTAGCCTGTGCCACATGGTCAGCCCATTGGGCTCCGCCCCAGAAAACGCGTGCAAGGTATGTATTGCTTCCACTTTATATTTTGTAGATGAATTTGGTACATCTTGTTTGTAGTTTTAAACTAGTTTAAATTCAATATTATAGATGAGTTCTTCCTACGATTCTTCCGACGAAGAATTTGATATTCAAGAGGAGGAAGACCTGGCAATAATCCTAGCTATGCATGCCAATACAAAACCGAAGCACGGTGGTTCGGTTATGGGTTGTCAGAAATTGTGGAGGGATAAGATCGATGCCCACAACATATTGATGAGGAACTATTTTGCTGAGGATGCCACATAACCCGAGTCCTACTTTCGGTGCCGTTTTAGGATGAGCATCGATTTGTTCAAACGCATTGCAGAGAAACTGACGAGCCATGATCGGTTTTTTAGCAAAGGAGGAATGCCGTCGGAGAACTCGGGCATAGCACATTTCAAAAGGTGAGCGTTGCTTTGCGTATGTTGGCATATGGTATTCCGGCGGATCTCGTTGTTGGCCATTTGGCCATGGATAAGAGTCAAATCATCATGTGTGTCGAACGCTTCGCAGTCGGAATTATTTAAGCTGGAGCAAGCGTCCGTCTCCATGTAAAAAAATGCTATTTCAACGTTGTATAAATATTTTAGCGCGGTGTGCCTGTTGGAGATGTTGCAAACACAATAAAAAACGGTGAGCACAAGCGTCAAAACGGGAACATGCAAAGACAAGGAGAGCCCGTCGTGCATTGCGTGTGAGATGTGGCATGAAATAGGGAACACATAGAAGACAGCGGTGAGAGAACGAAGATGATATATGAGCCCTGAGAGGTAAAGTAACCGACCTAAGGGAAAGACCCAAATGCCCATGGAACCTGGTTCGACGCGCGCCAACTCGTCCCCGACCGAGCCGATTCCACCACGCCAGCCGGTTACACCCGCGCGCATGGCCCGTCCGGCTATGCACCCACCCGACTGGCGCGAGCGAACCAGCTAGCCAACGGCGCGACCAGGCAGGCGCCTCTGTGAGCCTGGCCATTACGATCGACCCGGCCTGGCTGGTCCAACCGAACTGGCACGTGGAGCGTGTGGGCATCGCTACAGTTTGGCAGAAGCGGCTGCACCGCACACGCCGACCGTAGCGAACGAACCAGAATGCACGGGCGCGAACATGCCGATAGGCAGGTCCGACCGCTTTCTCCCTTGTGGGCGGGGGGAGGGACGCAGTCCGCCGCGTGACGGTGGCCCCGGACAAGCCGTCGGTCCACCCGTCATGGACATTCCAGCCGGGTCGCTCAACTCCGAGCCGTCCGGGCTGATTGGACGACTTGAAACATCCCTCAGAAGCCCCCGATGCAGGTCACCTAGAAACGGACGGCTCGGAGCCGCTCGCATCACACGGGCCGACTGTAACAACCGAAACAGCCGTCGCGGGCGGAGGCCGACAGGCGGGTCCGGCCAGGCCATCGCGCGCGGGTAGGGACGTGACGGGCACCGCCCAATGACAGTGGCCCCGGGATGGCACGCGATCCACCTGTCATGGACCGTCCAGCAGGGTTGCCCGGACGTGAGCCCTCCGATGTCCGGGCAGATCAGACGGCTCGCACCGGCTCCGGTGGCTCCCGCGGCACGCCACCGGCCAACGGACGGCCAGGAGGCGCCGATCTCCCGTGAGGAGCCCAGGAAGGTGGGTACTCCACCATCCTTTATAGGAGTAATTTTTCCCATATTAATATGTCAATCATCATTTGGGCTTTCCATACTAGTTAATCATCTAACTGAACCAACCTTATCTTTTTTGCTTGCGCTCATTCATATTCAACCAACCAGGCTTGTGTACAAGTATTGACGGGGAAGAAAAAAAGACTGACGAGACATGATGCCGGAGTGTCATCGGAACGAGGTCATTCGTCGGAAGAAAAAAAGCCGTGTTGGTCCATGAAACTAGGAGGCTCGCTCGCTTCCTTCTTTATTTCAACACATGACATCTCATCTGTGTTGGTGCATGAAACCAGGAGCCGCGTTTGTCCAGAGGCTCTTTATTCATCAACTAGCAAAAGAGCCCATGCGTTGCAATAAGAAGCAAAAATCTCACATGCCTCCAACTCAATAACCATGATTCAAGACCCCGATAGGTTCATATCCTTTATTTCAACACATGACATCTCATCTGTGTTGCCACTTATCTTTCTTCCAACCCTCGTCGACGGTGGCTTCAGTGCTCACACAATCACAACACATTTGAATGTGGTTAATTCTAAGGCGTCTCTCTCTCTCTCTCTCTCGGCATAAGATGAGAAATCTATTTTTTTTCTTGCGAGGTTTTAGTGAGGCGTGCATGCACGGTTATAGATGGTTTCTTTCTTCTCCAATTTGGTTTTGCTGAGGTGTTCATTTCTAATCCAAATTGGCACCGGTATGAAAGAAAGACAGATCATACGCTATTGATTAAGGTTGCATCCTAAATAGTATTGAAAAAGTGGTTAACAGGTAAAGTAACATCATAATCAGATTCTACATATTTTTCTAATCAAATTCCATATATAACATGTTAAATTTGGATTTGGATTTAAAAGATATGGATATTTTAAAAATGCATTTGATACAGACTATGGGTCGATTAACCCAAACATCAGGGGGTTTTCTGCAAAAATGTAAATCTGACTTAAAAGAGGACCACGTGTTTATTAACCAAAACTACATGTGGGTTTCTGCAAAAAAGGGAAATCTGACTTAAAAGAGGACCACTGGATTATTAACAGCTGCAAAAGCAAAAATCTAACTTAAAATAGGACCACAGATTGATTTACCAAAATTACAGGGGGTTTCTACAAAATTCTTGACGGATGGGCAGAAGCACTATTCCCTTTATTAATAGGTATAGATATTAGGTGAGTTCATATCTGATTGAACATGCTTAAGCATATAAACAGGGATTACATCATATGACACTGAGCTAGGATTTTTTCTTTGCCGAAAAACATCCAGTCTATTCATCTATATCTATATCTATGCCTCTATATCTATATCTATACCTACAAATAAAGAGAGGTAATATTCTTGGTTTGATCCATCCACGCATATAAAGAATGAAATTTTAACGAGAGATTGAAATTTTAAAGATTCGTTTCCTTCGTCGTACCATGCAGTCGTCTGCCTCCGACACAAATCAGTCGTTCATATCCAACACGAACGAGTGAGGAACTAAAAACCAATCCGCCACTGCTTTCTCCCCTGATCCCCCTCTCATTCTCTCCCTCTCTCTCTCTCTCT
>CBMN011745645.1:0-13399 GCA_000582825.1 Hordeum pubiflorum | reverse complement strand
TATTATGAATTTTGATATATTTCTTTATAAATTTGATCAAACTTTAAGAGGTTTGAATTTTCAAAACAGTAATACATCATATACTTTTAAAATAGAGTGAGTAAAGAAATTTAAGAATCCCAACAAATTCAACGGCGCAGCAAAGCGCACACAACCCTTCTAGTAAATAACTATAAGTAGTACTGAAAGGAAATCTTATAAATTATTGGGACTTGGTGAAAATTAAACAAATATTTACTAGGAGTGGACTTTGGATAGAGTTTGGATATGTGTACGACTAACAATAGGCTGCTGCTAGGCGTTGGTCCGTTGATCTTAGGAAAAGATTAGCAAAAGATCAACCACCTCGCCAACCATTGATTTTTGGGAGTACCCCTTGATGACAGGACCTCAGTAGGACCATGGCATCGCTTCCCTCGCCGTGTCGCGCACGTAGCTTCGACGAGAGCTGCAACAATGGTGTGCTTCATTGCAACACCAGTGATGCTCTGTTGGCCCGACGATGCTCCAATGTAGCACCAGTGATGCTCTGGGGGCCTCGACAATGCTCCAATTTAGCACTATCTGCCCTCCCGTAGCACCACACATGGCCCGACGGTGCTCCATTGCAGCATTGTCGACGCTCCTATAGCACCACGTAGAGCTCGCGCACCATGGCGGAGCCCTCGCGGAAACCACCACATCCTCTTCAGACCACCCCCTGTATTGTCGCCACCCCGCGTTGTTTCGCATTGCAGCAGTGTCGCCGCTCACCTCCCACCACTCCTTGCAGCGCCGCCGTTGCTGTGAACCCAGCCTTGGCAACATCGGACGTTACTGCTTGCCATCTATAGCGGTAGTTGTTGGCCTTGCACCTTGCACCACGATGGTGCCCGAAAGGTCCGTACTCAATGCGCAAAATCACCGGAGTTGCAGCGCCTGTCAGCCGCCCTTCGCGGTCGCTGTCGCAGCACCGGCGGCCATGTGCGGATGCTCCATTGCAATGCCCACAAAGCTCGACGGTTCTTCCACAATGCCAACGATATTGCATCGGGTATTGCAGTGGGGGTGCACAACGGTGGTTGGTGTCAAACCATTTCTCGATTCACGATAGTGGGGAGATGGTGGTCGTCGTTGGGAGCTCGTCCCCGTAGCCGGCGTGGCGAACATGAAAGGGAAAAAGAAATTTGTGAAGAAGAAAGACTCATAGAGAAGATACAGTTGGGAGGGCGGTGTGGTGAGCAGGCCCAACCCGCAGAGGGCACGTGCTCAGTTGAGTGTGTGGGGGGGTGGGGGTGATGGGAGGGAGAGATCCACAGGTGGAATTGTAGAGTTTTCCTTAACAATGTGTAATTTACGTACAAAGTTTCACGGGCATCGTTGATTGATTCATTGTTTCGTGCCAAAAGCCCTAGAGATTGTGCGATTAGCCCATCGTACAATAATCATATGACAAGTTGTCGTATGCGAGAAAAAACTTTGGCGAGGATATGATCTTGAAATTCAATTCAAAGTATTTGCTTGTGTCCCGTTTCATAGTATGGTTACCATTTACTCAATGTAAATCTTGAATCCACTAACATATCTAGAAAGTACAAAACAATGAGCTTTATGAGGACAACAACTAGTTTCATAGTCCTACGTAAACTCAATAAAACCAGATAGTTTTCTAATAAATCATCAAAACACATTAGACTAGAATGGAGATGAACTTTCAATGCCCCTTTCTTGTGATTAAAGACATGTAAATCAAATTCTTGTGTAATAAAACCAACATAATCAGCCTAGATTTAGCATCCTTTTTAATATTAAGTATTTAATAGCAACATCATCAGCGTGAACAATAACTTTTGAATCAATAATGTATGATATAAAGTTTCTAAGAACTCTTTGCACACGTAAAAATATGGGATCCTGAGACCTTGTGGGAGGTGATGACAACTTGTGTGATCATGCACAACATGATTGAGAAGGATGAGGATGATCCTATTCAACTTATGCGCAGCTTAAGAATAATCTGATCAAGAATCTATGGATGCTTAAAAAGGAGAACTAGAAAAGTTGAATCCAAGTTTGGCTATTTTATTTGAAAACTTAATATTTGAATTGTAATATTTAAATTTGAACTAGTGTTGCGTTTTGTATATTTTCAATGCTCAAAGAATTACCCTCGTCTATAGTTATTTTGAGTGTTGCGGACTTTTAAAATAAAACAAGGCGTATAGTAATGGACGTTTGATGGATAGGGTTAAATGGTCGGCTTCTGTGGATATGGATAGGGTTAAATGGTCGGCTTCCGTATCCGTCTCTATGATGCGTTCACCGACGAATAGTGAGTCCAATTTAAGGGTTCGAGATACCCTTACAGCAACGGGCAAGATCTACAGAAAGAATGGAAATGTTAAGAATGGTGAAACATTAGGTTGTAATAGTCGCCTCAGCCATAAAGGAAATACTGCTTGCACTCAAGCGCTCGACCGAGATTAAACACTGTCACTTCCACGCATTACGCATGTTAAGAAAGGATATGATAGCCAGTTGGTTCTATACAGCCATTTCAATTTTATCAAATTTGAAATATATATAAAAGGGGGAACCACAACATCTCCCGTTGTCGCTGGTAACTCTCCCAATGTAATAGTGACAATGATGCTACACGGTAACTGCACGCCGTGCCGGGCGTTGACCTTATCAGAGGGTAATATACCGATTGCCAGAAAATAAAAACCGAAGAGGCATCGTTCACATCACAACTCCTGAACTCCAGCTGTTTTGTCCTGTTCTGAACGGGTACTGTACGAACACATGGACATTTGCGATCCAGCCTGCAAGGTGTCTGACCAGAGTAATGTGCAAGGCAATAATGCTAACCCGACACATGCTAATCCGAATTGCACGGGATGGAAGTTCTGTTTATACAGCGAAACAAGATCACCAGTGCAAATAAGCTACTCTAACTGAATCCCCATGTGCAGTGCTTCATGCCTGTGACATCTTTCCAGCTTCTCATCGGTAGAAGTTCCCACATCGACAAGAACTTGAGCTATACATGGTCATCCAACTGTTCCACCCTCCCTGATTATCACACCAAGCTCACTTTGTTCATTCCTTACTTTGTTACAGGCGTTCATAAGCTGTGAGAATTTGAATTTCAGTGGAAGGATGAAAGAATGATTTGGCGCTTCCGCTGCCAAGACATGTATGTTCTTGTCTCACTGTCATAGTGCACGGCTACTATACAGCAGCAGTACAACTCCAAGGCCATGAAGAATCGAGTTTGCACTACCTAGCATCCGGTTTAATAGTATCAGCTTTCCATGTACAATATGCGTATCTAGATCTAATTTAACTTGATGTGCCAATGAGTAGATGACGGCGTGGTCCACCTCTAATTCATGACATATGATGCCAATTCCATGATTGAGAAGGGGGGAAGATAACAAAGCTTGTTTCGCTGATATAGTTCAGTTGAGATGATCCAGTTGTAACATCATACAATTGGTAGCACTGTGGCAGACCAGGTTGGTGGTGGCAAGAGATCAGGCCATTTAAGATAGCTTGAGTGGGCAGCTCTCTCATATAATGTAGGAATATGTGCACACGGCATCTGGAAAGAATCGATGAGAGTCAATCCATCATGTGCGTTACAATCAATGTGGTTGGAATCTGCAAGATAAGTTATTTCTACTTGGTAAGAAAGTAGAATAGGAGTATGTTACCTCGTATAAGCTCCAACTCTCGTTGAACATGGAGGATTAGCACATGTCCCACATCATTGAGTTTGAGAAACAATTTCGGAAGCCGAAAGGCAAACCATGTTGTTCAGGTATTGTTCACCATTTTAATTAGGAAAGCAGTCTCCGTTGCTAATTCCTTGGTTTCCAAATACTTGCTTTCTTCCACAACATCGGTTGTCAAGTTGAGAATTACAGGCCGCTCCGGATCATATTGAGTAAGTTCACGGACTTTTGCAACCCATTTAGCTGCTTCCCATACACCAAACCTATCATTGTCAAATGCAATAATTGGTTTAGTCAAACACAGTAACTGGAGGATCACAGCAGAATAATCCATATGCAGACAATTTGCAATTAGCTCTAGATGGTAAAATACTCCAGATGCAGATATAACTTAACCTCTATAATTTAGACTAGTGCAGATGCAGGTAACTTGCAATGTAACCTCTGGAGTGTAGTATACTACAGATGCAGATAACTTGAGCAAAATGGAAAGTGCAGTGCATCAAAAGGTTTTGACCTAGGAGTTGGGTGAGGAGTGCAGACTATAATTCTGGAAGGTACGGAGTAATGAGGAATAGCAAGTTTGGCCAAGTATACTGCAGATTCTAATGGTCCAGGCATAACTCTGTACCCTGGTAATGCACACCTTGTATTAAATGATGATGTCACAAACACAGCTGGGTAAGGAACATCCTTCTGGATGTTATCATAGGGAGAATACTTCTTGATTGCAAGGTATTCTTCATGGTCCACAGGAAACCCAAACTCTTCATAATCAATGGCTGTAAGAGGTAGAATAGGATGGAGCAGAGTGTTGCAAACATCCAAGAAAGGGACCTGGAGGATAAAATGTAAGTTGTGGTAATGAACTATCAATAATAGGAACAACAATAGATGTGGTAATAACACATCTTGGAGATCACCAAGAATGGATGACTAATATTGCCATTCCAAGCTCAGCAAATAATTCAAGAACATTAATTGCAGGCAATCTATTACTAAAAATGGTCATTAGTTGCTTTTACCTGTCAGTTGAAAGAAAAAACAGCACTAAAAGGGCTTAAAAAGAAATTCACTAGGTTATTCTGCACATAAGTTTGAAATGTGTGGCCGCTTGGTATGTGATTGGCAGATATTTAGGCTGCTTTGGCATTGCAGTGGATTATCATTATCCCATTTGCCCCACCCGCTTTTGCCTATTTTAGCATTTGTTTGACCAGCTTTTGCTTACTTTTGTGGTTATTTCAACAGCAGGTTATAAAATAAGCACAACCCAGAACAGTTTAGCAAACCAAACTGAGTCTAGCTTCGTTTGAAACTTTAGCATGGACATCTATTTTTGGGGAACATGGAGTGGCATACTGATTGCTACACATAAATCATGCATACCTTTAAAACAGCGGCACGGAACAAATCTGGACGAGTATTAATTGCCGAAGCCACCAGAAGTCCTCCAGCACTGTATCCCCATCCAGAAAGCTTATTTTCTTGTATGATACCTTTCTCAAGAAGAAATTCACCACAAGAGACAAAATCATATATAGAATTCATCTTTTTGGTACGTGCACCATCCCGGTGCCACTCCTTGCCATAACCTCCACCACCCCTGAAACCATATATTTGTAAGTCAATAAGAAATGTGGCCTGTAAAAACTCTAAAGGCAAAAGCAGGCATGTTTTTAAAGATGGCATAAGCTCCCATTAACCAAAATCAGTCAAACTCATTTGATACCCATTTCTCACTGAAAATATTATCAATGGGACAATGGAAGACAATATGGACCTGGAAAATTGTCTCCATGGTATCTTTTCAGAAATAATTCATTTATCGTTTCAGGAGGTAAAGACACCTTTTTTTCAGAAAGTAGGCTATACGTACCTAACATCAGCATATGCAATCACCCAACCACGATCGAGTAGGCTCTTTAACTCACTACGCCAACGCTTATCCAGAATCTCACCATAGGCACCATGCCCATGAAGCAATCCTGGATTCCCCTCTTGCTTGTGCTTTCGGGAATATATCAAGGTGAGTGGAATCAAAACTCCATCCTTCGATGGAACATCATAGTACTCACATGCATAGTATTCAGAGAGCTCATTCCAGTCACGATCTCCCAAATCTTCACTTGACAAATCAACTCCATCTGAAGACAGCTTGCCCACACTAGAAGCAAAAGCATTCCCATACAGTACCTTTGTTCTCTCATGAAGCATGTTTTGCTGTTGCACTATTTGCCACTTTCCATTTAGTAAGTTGTAATCAACAACTGCATCTGGCATCTAAGTTGAAAGATTAGGTTACTGCTGAGAAATAAAATGCACCGACAAATACGAATTTTAACTAATCCATTTTAGTTCCCTAGATTACATGATAGCAAAATAAGAAGATCCACAAAGATAGTTGACAGCGATGTAATGCTAAGGTGCCACAACTCACAAGCAATGCCTTCCAAGATGTGGAGTGGTATTGTGGATTTGTGGTAACAGTTTAGTTAGTTGCGCGAAACTGAAGGACAATAGAGCAAAAGGTTTTAAACTAGTATAGTAGATATATAACAGATTTCTTGTTAATTACCATGAAATATATTATGAAAAAAAGGTCCGGCTAATGAATAATGTTGAACTTTTTGTTCCAATTGGTTTTATTACATGGATAACAGCATCATCGTGTATGGGTGCACCTTTCCATATAGGCGGCCAGGCAACAATTACATAAGTCAATTAAATCGAGATACAGAGTTGTAGAAGAAACGAAATCAAGATACAGCCATAATCAGCCCTTTAGATATCAGAAAAGAATGATAAGAAATAATAACGAAATCGAGATGTACTAAGGAACAACTGTCCAAGCAAATTATAACAAGAGATACACTAAGTTGCTAGCATTTAACTACCCTGTAAAGGAAATAAGGCATAGCACTGAATTCCCAAAAGAAAAAGAAAATATAACGTTGAAAAGCATGGTAGGAGATGATTCAAATTGCAAAGTAGATAATACTGTGTACTGTTGGAAAGGTGGATATATCAGAGTGAAAGGTGGCTTCCAAGGATATGTTTTCTTCTATAGTACGTTTGTAACATCATTCATCTGGTGTGCTACTTTATAAATGATGAAGACCTTCAGTGACACTCAGAACCAAAAAATGTCTAGGGATGACACATCTTAATGGCCAATTTGGATAGTATTTACATAAACTAATGAAAAGGCCAGTTATCTCAACAAAATAATGGGATGTCCAAAATCCACATTTCCATACATAAGAAGGATGGTGTTACTGCATAAAAATAGAAAAACAGTACAGATAACTAATTCGGCCCAGCTGTGCAAAGCAAAACGAAAAACAACTGTCCCAGTGTCGATGGTGTAGAAGGATGAAACAATGATCTTAGATAAACAGCAGACAGATATGCATACCACGGGTGATGATATTGTGAAACGCATTGTTGAGGAATAGTAGTCATAATTTGGGCCAGATAAAATCTGACACACATGATCGGGAAGAGGCAAGTCAAGTGGGTGAAAATCTGATAGATGAGCAGGTACCTGAGAAGTAAATTGAATACGAATATGTAAGTTATAGTTCTATAATATACAATTATGATTGCAGCATATGAATAGCCAATAACAGGAAAATATGCTAAAAATGATGAGAATCATAGCTCAGTTTCAGATATCCAATTAGGCTATATGACCGCGGACTGAGTAAATTTAGTGAACAACAAAGCTTTGCAATGTTGTCACTCCCAAACAGAGTAAAAGACTGTGGGAGGCCATGACTACGAAAAGAAATAAACAGTAAAATTATTCACTTCTCGACTTAGACTCTTGTATATAACATCATATGAAAAGAAAATTGACTTACTTGGATATTTTCAGGTAGAGGCAGATTAACTGAACAAAGTCTGAGTTTTCTGCCTTGTCTCAGAATAAGCACCATATGAGTATTGCAAAAGTCAACATCTTCAAGAATAATACCTGGTTCCTCAAGGAAAACATTCTGAATTCAAACATCAAAAGAGTGTCAAATAGATCGCACAAAGTCACTTATCTGAATTAACTCAGAGCAGAACATTTTTCACAACAGCTGGGCTTATGGTGCATTTGCTTAAAATATATTAAAAAGTGCAACTGCTATTTTAGAAGGATTCATTGCATATTTTGTGAAGATAATGCGTGCATATCTAGAGAACAGGCGCACTGGGACAACTTTGACATGACATAGTAGATGCATAGCACAAACCTTCCAACTCTTTGGCCCAGGAGATTCCACATCACACTGCATTAGGTAATGTGAATTAACACGGACACCTTCTCTTGCAGCATCCGTGAATAAATACAGACGTCCATGATGGTGCTCCACAATGCAATGAACTTGGGATTCACCTTCCCATACCAGTGTCATTCTGGACAAGGGGTCAGAAGCCCTTATCAAATATACCTGCCAAAAGGATGTTCATCCATGAGTAACAAACAAGGGACTAACAATGAATAATACAGATAGGGTGTATGAGAAGCAGAACCTTTGAATGCGTGTCCGAAAAGACATTTAACGTTATAAACCTAAAATCCTTGGTATGTCTGATATTCAAATAAATATTCTCATCAGGTTCTTCCAATATAAGAATATCATCCTTATTTGATCCAATAATGCTGCAAAACAGCCTAACCAAAGAAAACAATTAAGTTACAGTGCAATACAGCACAGCAGAGAGAACCGACGCAACAACAACAAATCCACCAACCTATATGGCCTTCTGTCCTCATTTGTAACAATATAAACCAGTGCTTTCCCATCCATAGCCCATGAAATATTTGAGACCCGATCAGCACGAGGTTTATCGCATAGTGTGCCCGTCACCAGATCCCTGACCATTAAAGTGAAGGAATCCTTATCTTTGTCATACATGGTGTACGCAATGAAGCGGTGATCTGGAGAAACTTCAGATAGCTCCTCGTATGAGTATCCTGCATAATAGGGATAGGCTTTAGCTTTTGTAATCTGAATAATCAAACTAAAAAAGGACCAAGTACCTTCGAGCACCCACATCAGGAACAAAATGATTTAGCAAGTGTATTCCTCCAAAGATGTAGTATTGTATGCCTGTACTCTCTAGTGCAGAGTTGGCAAAGTGCATAAAGCATAAAAATGGCAGGGTGGGGATGCACCAAAGTACTCCCTCCGTCCCATAATATAAGATCTTATATTATGGGATGGAGAGAGTATCTTAGTAGCCTTTGATTTGATATTTGTCAAGTGTAGAATATTTGTACTAACTCAAGACCACAAGCAGATACAAGAACAATACAGCAAGATCGTAGACTTAAAACAGAAAAAATGAAATAAAAATAAAGTAGTATCATGATTGGGGAGAATAATTTATGGCACATCAATGATCAAGTGCAGTAGCAACCTAGCAAACTGATTTGGCACCAACTAACAAATGCCCAAACTTCTGGTACTTCTAAGGTAACATGCGGTAGATGCCTAGATGGTAAAAAGGTAGGTAACAAAGGTAAGCAGTGTTCGTCCTGTTAACAAATGTATTTGCCAATGATAAAAATCAAATATAAACAACAGCTACAGCAATTAAACACCAAACCTCGCATTTGCTTCCCCAAGATATCAAACCTCTCAATCTATCCAGTCCATAAAACAGAATGTATAGAATAATAGCAATGAATTATTCAGAAATAAATAGCATTGAGCCATTGATACGGCACTTTGAAAGGTAAAAATAACAATAACTGTGTAACAGAAGCCCTCATGCTCGAGACGACTGGAATCGTAGCAGTGCCAAAATTAATCTCGCTGTTACCTCCAAATCGCTCGGCCTCCTTGTTGTAATCCACCAATTTCTGCTCGATGCGCTTCCCAGCGGTGAAGTCGAACCCCGCGGAGGGGTCGCTGTAGGAGACGAACTCCCCATGGAGAGCGGCGGAGCGGCGGCAGAGCACGGGGTACTGCTTGCCCTCGTCCGCGCGGCGGTAGTAGAGCCAGGGGCCCCAGCGGGCGGGCGGCGTGCAGGCGTCGGAGGCGAGGCGGGAGGCCATCTCGAGCTGGAGCTTGCGGGCGAGCCTGTCGGCGCCGGCGGCGGCGAGGCAGGCCTCGGCGTACTTCTCCTCGACCTCCATGTGGACATCCATGTGGCGCATGGCGGCGGCGTCGGAGAGCGAGCCCATCCAGGCGTAGCTGTCGTGCCACGTCTCCCCGTGGATGGTGACGGGCTCGGGCTTCTGCGGCGGGCGCGGCGGGTTGGGCGGCGGTGGCGGGGGCGGCGAGGCCCCGGGCCTGGCGCGGCGGTGGACGTAGCGCCGGAGGAGGAGGCGCGGGAGCAGGTCGAGATGACGGCGCATGGTCGCCGTCGCCGGTGGTGGTGGGGTCTGGCGAGGTTTTAGGTGGGGTTTTTGCCGTTTTGGTTCGCCGGATTTGGGGGAGGCGAATGATTTGGGAAATGGGGACGATCGAAATGGGCTTCTGCGATTCGGGCCTTTGGGCCGGCAAGGGAACGAATATGCAGCTGCCCAACAGGCCGTACGGGTGTTGGCCCATCACTAGCGAAACCCCGTCCAGATTCAATGGCACGCGCACTCAAAAAAAAAAGATTCAATGGCACTTGACAACGCTGGACGGCTGGAGCTCACTCGCCGACGAGGGCCCGGCCTCGAATCAGATACGGCGGCATCTCCCGTTCCCAAACGAGCAGATGACCAACCCGAAAGCAGTCTCCCACAATGACGCGCGGGCCAGCGCCGCACCCGGGCCCACCCGTCATTTACTCCGACCCACACGCGCCCCCACCTGGCAGTCTCGGCTCGCCAAAAGGCGCCTCACAACGGGGTGGCGGCGCGACGCACGCACGCACGGCTGGCCCCTGTCCTGCTCACTCGACCGACCGGCTCGGCGGCCTCATGAATCTGGCCGCTCCCATCTCCACCACCTCCACGGCCGTCCCTCCCCACGCCCATGGGCTCATGCCATTAAACCTCTCCTCCGCCTGCTCCTCCTCGCTCCGTCGCTCCCTCTTCGCCTCCCTCCGGAAGAAGATCTCCCCGATGGCATCCGCCCCCGCCTCCGCGGCCCTCTCCACCGCCGCCCCCGCCGACAACGGCGCCGCCAAGCCCACGGAGCAGCGGCCCGTGCAGGTCCGTGCGCGTCACACTCCCTTTTTCCTCCTGCCGCCTCGCTAGCTAGGTGTCAGCTCGCTGCCGCGGGTTGCGTGCCCGCGGCTCTGTGTGGCTGCTACTCACAGTCGGGAATCGAAATTAGCATACCTCTGAAGCGTATTGCCTATCTTCTGTCTATCGAACTACTGTTGCTGCAGAGTGGACTGGAGATCAGATGATTGATGATTCTGATATTAGGTTTTGAGCTGGCCTTTTGCTTCTGTTTAGCAGCTTCTGCTGTGCATACCATGTGAACTGAGTTTTTAGAGTAGCTCCAATATAGGACGTATTTTGTCACAGCAAGCTGCATTTCTACGAAAGCAAAGTAATCTTGAGGCTGGTTACAACTTCAGGTTCGTGTGCCACAGAATTTGCTAGTGTGGATAGTATGCTCAGCTTTGTGCAGATAAGAAAGATTTGTTGAGTCCATTTAACTAGAAAAGGGGGAAAACCTAACTGCCGCAGCCAGTGGTCGCTGCAATTTTAGCTTCTTTATATTGATGCGGTTGCAGACTTGCAGTTTCTCTTGCCATTAGGCAGATAGGAAGTTAGTTTACTTATTTGTGTTCCATGTTGCTCAGAAGCAAAATAGCGAGCTTGTGCAAGAATGTTTGCAGCTTTTACAGTGCAGAAAGTAACCGCTGGGGTTTTCTTCAAGAATTTAAGAACGTCAGGAGGGGGGTCAAAATAACTGTTTGAGAGAAAAGGATCGATATCTTAATATAATTGTCGACTCTACTGGCCATATTTTTCACTGGATGTTATAAACTTGTAATGGAATCCCTTCTGTCATGAAATTATTCAAGAAGAGAAGTGACAGCATAAACTATCCCAAAATATTTCAAATTTCCATCTTTCTGGTCAGGCCCATACTACCTCCTTTCTGGTTTATTAGGACTGCACGTAATATATCTTAAAAAAATTACCATTAGAAAATATATCATGTGAACTATCTAATGATATATTCTTTATATATAAATTGTACTCCCTCTGTAAACTTTTATAAGACCTTTTAGGTTACTAAAGTAGTGACCTAAACGGTCTTATAAAAGTTTATAGAGGTAGTACTACGTTGGTCAAATTGTTAACCTAGGGATGCACGTAGGGTTAACAAACCTAAAAGGTCATACACGTAGGCTTAACAAACCGAAAAGGAGGTAGTATTACCTATCAATTAGTTCATATCTGTCTATATAAATAACGCAGATGGAAACTATGCACCTTATTGAAAGAATTCTAGTACTGCCTATATTCTGCATTCTGCCATGTACCCATCATGGCCCATATGTTAGGCTGCTACTATTTTCCAGTTCTCCACAGCTATGAGTCAATGACCCATGTAAAGAACAGGTGTACATTATCATATTGTATAAACAAAATTTATATGTGTATGTTCCACCCAACGGACTACACTGTTACTTTTTTCATTTTTTAATTAGGTCCCATTTTGTCCTTACATGAATCGGTCATGGCATAAATTCCCCAGATAGCCCAAAAATAGTGTGCCAAACCAATAGTTTAGGGTGGAAGCAGACTTCTATTTTGGCGTGGTTGCAGTTTCCTATGACATTAGTCAAAAGAACTACTGCACTGAGTTTTTACTAGCACAATCTGAATTTTGCTAGCACAATCTGAATCTTTTACAACTTAAGGTGCAGAACATAGCCCCTTGGGGTTTCTTCCAGAAATTATGTTCATCAGAAAGTAAACAAAAAAAAATTAGGAGAAAAGAACAAAATCTTAGCATACATGTAGATTTGTTGGTCGTTTCTTACTTGATTTATTAACTTATACTCCCTCTGTAAACAAATGTAAGATGTCTTATATTACTACTTTAGTTATCTAAAACGTCTTACATTTGTTTACAGAGGGAGTAAGTGGCAGTATAGACCATCCAAAATATCACAAATTCCCATCTTGCTGGCCAGTCCCATTATTACTCTTGAACAACTACTTTGGTGCTTGTTCTGACCATACCTGTCTAGTTCCTATCAAATTTGTGTCTGCGAATGTGAAGTAAAATACACACTTTTTCCATGGGGAAACTGAAAACACACACTTTTCTGAAAACCATATTGGAAGATAGAAATGTTGAGTTCCGATCAAATTCTTGCAGCACGAAAGGGCAATTACAATATTGTATAATCTAGGACTTTTTTTGGTGAAACGTAGGCATGAGTGCATAAAAGAGAACATTGCCGTCACTTTTTTTATCGTCCTACTTCATCATGACCATAACCCAGCATACCTTGTATCTGGAGGGGGGGGGGGTCATGGTATTGCCAGCCATACCATAACACCAGGGATAGTATGTTGGTTACAGAAAGTCAAGGAACATTTTTTTACACCCAATTGCAGAGTTTGACGGTTTTCGGACAGTTTTCCTTATTAACTGGTCAGCTTTCCTCTTCTATATGAAAAGGCAGTGCTCCTGCCGGTTTCTTGAATATTTTCTTTTCTTGCAAAGTTTGGAGCAGTTTGATCATTATGATAACATAGATGCGGGGGGGGG
>CBMN011745641.1:0-17448 GCA_000582825.1 Hordeum pubiflorum | reverse complement strand
ACTTCTGTAACTCTAAAAATTATGTCAAAAATATGTTCATAAAATTTCAAAAATATTTTCATAAAGATTTAAAATAAATTTTTAACAATATAAAAAATATTTTTTAATATTTTAAAAATATTCAGATTGTATTTGAAAAATGGTAAACATGTATTCAAAAAAATGTTCAAGTCTGTATTCAAAAACATTGCTCATCATGTATGTGAAAAATGTTCAACATGTATAAAAATGATCCTAATGTATATGAAAATTTTATAATATGTATTGATAAAATAAACATGTATTAAAATGGAAAAGGGGAAAAGAACAAACAAAGAAAACACATGTAAGATTCTACTGACCTTCCAAAAAAGAACGGTTTAATGGGCTGGCCCACTAAGGCGAGATACCACCCAACGCCAAAGGTGGGGCCAACGACGTCTCACAAAGCGAGATATAGGAATATATTTTTTAGTGAAGTCTATGTATATAGATCTTATAAACACTAGTCCAATCCAAAGTCTCTAAGCATTTGAAAAATTAAGGTTCCTCTCAAGATTAATTTTTTTTATGTAGTTTACGCATAAAGAGGTGATACTCACTAAAGATAACCTTGCAAGACGTAATTGGGTGGGTAGTAAATGATGTTGTTTTTGTAATAAGAATGATTCTATCAAGCATTTTGGATTCATTCTACTTGCCCTTTGGCTGGCGTACGGTGCAAGTAGCCTTTAACGCCAGTCCTCCGGATAATATTTGCATCTTTTTTGGGACGTGGCTAAACGGGATAGAGCCTAAGTTAGCGGCACATATTCGAATGGGGGTATGTTCATTACTTTCGGCCATATAGAATTGTCGGAATGACGTCATTTTTAACAGATATAATATCACTATTTTTTTTGCATGTTATCTTTAGAGCAACTGGCTACATGGTGGTTATTCAGCAATGCGGAAGCCAAGAAGCATATGGATTATGGGTGCAACCGATGGGAGATGGTAGCACTGGATGGCTACAGCCAGTTTGGCTGATGGTCCAACGGTAGAATAGGTGGTTAGGCATCTAGTTTTATGGTTAACTGGTTGTGACTTTGCGATATCTCTTTTATCATTCAGGATGACAACTTGTATTTTGATCAAGGAAAAAAATAATGCGGTATACAAAATAGCAGCACCCCATGCTATAGCGTGCTATTAACGAGACATTGTACGCTGATCAATTTAGCGAGACAATTCTCTACACGCTATAGCGTGCTATTAGCGGCGTTATAGCGCGTTTTTTTCCGGTGATTTTGATGCATGATTTTTTTGGACCTCTTTATTTTGCTTTTTTTTCTATTCAATAGGGGGAATTGGAGGGGATTGGCTGAGGCAGACAGAGGCGTTGGAGGGGAGGGAAGGGGGGCTCCTCGCTGGTGATTAGCGGCACGGTCGGCGAGGCGGAGATGGCGCGCGGTGAGGCCACCACAAGGAGCACTTGTAGGCGGAAGGCATGCTTCACAGGGACGCCTGTAGGTAGGAGAGATGTTGGTCTGAAGAGTAGCTCTGTGGAGCACGGCCGCTGCTCGCCCCCAGCAAGCGCCCCATCGGTGGGGGAAGCAGTACTCACCGGCGCAAGGTATTTTTGGTCTCGCTCTTGTCCTCGCTCTGTCCAATTTTTTGTTCTGGGTGTTCTGCATTTTGCACTTGATTCACCTCATCATCACGGTCGACGGTCACAGACCCACGTCGCAAGGGTGGTTTGGTTTGCTGGCTTTGTCCAGGAATGTTTGCGATGGCTTAGTTAAGCCCTGCGATTTGAGAGGTTCATCAGAAACCACCTGAATATTTGGTCATCCACCTCTCCACGCGTGTCATCCTATCCCCAAATCTCCTCACCAAGTCTGCCTTGTCGCATTTTGGATGTAGATCACGGTTCTATGAAGTCTTGGGTGTCAATTCATCACTAAGCAGATGGTGGAGGAGTAAGTATATAAGGATCTAGGCATTGCTGGTAATTCAAATTTTTTGGAGGATCTCTACCAATGTTCAATTATGATTCCTGCGGCATTTTTTCTAGGTGCGTTCTGTTGGTGTAGCATGGAGGAAGGAATATTTTGAATCCATTTCTAGTCAGCATATTTATTCTAAAACATGCGTAAGCAAGTCGGCATGTTATCCATAGCTCACATTTCTGTACTCATTTTAGTTAAGTGATGAGAGCTAGTTTTTGGTACTTGATTGTCCAGTTTTTAAGCATGTTCTTAAGATTATTCAGTTTTAGTGTCTAGAGATGGTTTGGTGGGGAGGGGACGGGGATGCAATATCCTCTCTACATGGATGTTTTTTCTGCTCCTGATTATATCATATCATCTTTCATTTTTATTTTTACTGTGCATGATTTGCTTCCCAGGGCCAAGTTTTGGAGCAAGCTTGTGGTGATTTTTTGGTGCGATTCATGCTACAATGGATGGAACTGAGTTTTTAATTGTCACCTGCTCTGTTTCCGTAATTATAATTCTTCGGTAGGCTTTTTATTTCAGTTGCTTTTCACTTATTTTCATTATTCTATCTTTCAGTTATTGTTCAGGGTTCAGTTTCAGACATTTTTTATGAGTGTTCAGTTATTTGTTCTTCGGTTTTGTCCTTTTGGTGTCAGATGGCTCTTGATAAGCCATGGTTGTTCACCTAACTTCGTTAATTTATAGTTTTTCTTCATGTTCTTTGGGCCTGTTCCAGTTAGCATTGTCAGTTGTCATTTTCTTCAGTTCTGTGTGTTACCACATAGGTAGGTTACTTAGCTAGTTTAGCTTCATTTAGTCTATTTTTGGTGGGTTTATCGACTTAAATATCATTATTTAGTTATCTCAAATTGGTCTCCTAGCTATCCTCATTATTCATTTGTTTAGTGTTGTGAGTCGATCGGTGGCCTTTTGATCTGCCTTTTCGCTTTAGTGTTTTGTTTGTTCTTTTTCCATATGGTCATCCATCCTTTTGGTTTCATTAGTGTACTGTAGTATCTTTTTCTGTAGTTCTGTTTTGCACATAGTTTGGTTAGTTAACTAGTTTAGCATGTTTTTTTGTATCAGTTTTAGTTATTTGTGTGTAATCCCGGGAAGTATTCTTTTTTAGGTTGTGATCTTTTACTTCGTGTCATGTTTTAGTCTTCCGTATTTAGTCATTAGTCGTTCAGAGATCACAATAGTTGAGAATTTATTTTCTTTGGTTTTGGTAGTGTGATTCAAAGATCATAGTTGTTTAGACTTTTTTTATTTTTTTTCAATTTTGTCCCACGGCCAGGTGAAGAATATGGAGGCCTCATGTGCCATTGTTCACGGAAATCCTTGACATGTGATCTTTTTTTCTAGCAGGCTATGTAGGTAAGCATCTCTCCTCCTCGTCATTGTATATATTGAGGTTATCCTCATGTTCCAGTTTTTCGCATGTCTTTTTCAGATTTTACATGTGTTTTTCTTCAGTCAAGTTTTGAATATTCTACATATACTTTCACGTGTGTACTTTTGTAATGAAATATCACATTCAATGTTATTTTTTCAGATTTTTTTTACCAGCACATGTGTATATTTTGTAAAGAAATGAAAATGTACATTCATTTTCAATGTTCTTTTTTGTAAAGAAATGGAAAATATAACACCAATATTGCTATCTCAGCGTGAATTAAATCCAACGTTTGCCCCCACACAACCTCCATGTATTGTCCCCACGCCAGCCCCTGTTGTTGCTGCACCGTGTCTTTTTACTTGATGATCAAGAAGAAGAGTATAAGTATGGTCCAAAGGAATGTGCATTGCTTTGGACTAAGGGGCGGGTAGTCGTGGCTGGCCTAGCATGTGAACAGAAAATCACGAAGAGGCGTGAGGGGAGATGAGTGGTGTAATTTTGGTCGTTTGTGTTTTTGTGTTAATGGGTTCGCAAAGCGGTCCGTTAGGGATAGGCTGGAGCACAAACCGTTAAAAGGGCAAAAGAGACGGGTGCACAAATCCGCCTAGAACCAAGAAAGAACATATGTTCTTTTCTGTGCGTAGTACCAAGTGCAGACATGTGTCAAACCATGAATGGCTAGCAAAAATAAACTATATCAAATATAAAAACAGATGTTTGATCATTTTATGCTCCCTATATTTGTACTAAAGTTTTATACTTGCCTATAACTTGTTTTGTTACTAATTAAATTATGTATTATTAAATGATGTTTTCTTTTAGATAACATTTATGCTACTATAATTATACTTTGTATTTTGAGTGTTGTAACTAGTTTAGTTCATACTAAGATGAACTTTATCATTATCTACTTATAAAGTCTATAATTTATTTAACAAACATGTGCCCAACAGTAAATAACTTTTCAAAAATATTATGTTAGTTTTGAATAACCAGTGAAGTTTATTTATTATATGAGCTTCTCCCTAACTATATTGAAATTAAAAGTTGAAATATAAAACCACTATCCTCTGTGGGGTTACTTTGTGGCATTTGCATGTATTGTCATGTGTTTGTAAGTTTTCACACGAAACAAAGACTATCCAGAAATATCTTGGTGTTGGGTTCTAGACGGTGTTGATAAACTCTAGTATGTAGAATAATTATTTTAAGTTTGAGATATAATAAGTAATAAAATTATGGATTGTTGTTTGGTTTTTAAGTTTGTTACACTTTATTAATTGCCTCAGTGCAAAATTATTTATGTATATTCATGAGCATTAAAACATCAAAAAGTAGTTTCAAATAATAGTTGAAGAAGATACCCAAACACAAGAAATACATTCCCCTAGAGAAAGTGGTGTGATTTGCAATGCATGCACGCTATCCACATGGTTTTGAATTTGTTTAGTTGCCCGATGCATTGAATTTTACATCATATCGATGGGATAGACCTCCCGTGGTGGCCACATCGAGACCCTGGAAAACTAGGTGAGGGCCCTCCTGAACCATTTCAGCCCCCGAGGCCCGTCCCCCTCTCCCACTCATTTCCCTTCACTGCCTACCCCCTCCTTGTCTACGCCTCCCACTTTCTTCATCGGATGCACCTCCTCGTTGTTGAGTCTCGTTCCCCGACCTTTTGTGGCGTGCATGTCACATAAAACATATGAGGCATTGGAATAACTTATGCTCGAATCCTATATATCTAGGAGAGTGATCCCACTACTTCTAATTATCACAACATGTGTGTTTCCACATCATCAAAATTGTACTAGTTGTTAGATTTACTTGCTTGATCCACTAGCATATGGTTGATCCATGCATGAGAATCATATATCATGCAACATGCATTGGTGCATTCTAAGTGTGTTTCAAATCACATTCCATTTAATTATGACATATACAACTTTTGATGCGAAGTATTTTTCACTCATGTAGAATTTCTCAAATAGTTTAAATTGTAAGGATTGAATTAGTATCTATACAATATTTAGAAACCGTATGTATATACAGTTCCGCTGCAATGTGGGGCATCATATAGTTGTTACTATTTCCGCCTTAACTTTATGGTCTTCTCATCAAGTTCTTGCCTCTCAGCCTATTTGTAGGGCAGGACAAATGGAACACTGAATAAACTTTGCTGATATAAGTTACTTGTATGAATGAACCATGGACTTTTGTTAAGCTATGATTTATTTTTTTCCTTTTTACATGTTCAAGTGTTTTTTGTCTTCTCATTTGTACCTATAGTTATGCAACATATTGAGTCCTCAATAATCTGTTGAGAGAAGGTTGATATTTTGACTGTCTCGCAACATGCTCAATTTTTCTAGCTGGTTTCTTTTCTTTATCAGTTCATGAACATTTCCATTTCCCACATTTGCTTTAGCTATTTTTCTTGGTATATTTGGGATTCCTCATTTGTTTGTTGGGTTTTTACATTCAATGGTACTCATCCAAGATTATGAATGCAATCATGAGTACTAAATTTATGTTTTTTAGGGGAACATACCAAAGGTAATTTGGCCACTAAAAGAAGATCTAAACGTTTTCCCTTTGTTTTTTTAGGTAAACAACATCCTTTATTTCATGTGGTAATGTTCACAGGAATACATAAATCGCCTGGTGGATTCGAGAACCACATATGACGGCCAACGTCAAGAGTCATAGCCGTCCTAGCCAACCTATGATCTTCAAAATTACAAGCGGCCGTTCATGGCTAAATTCACAAGGCGAATAACTTAACATAGTAGTCTTAATCTCTTCAAGGATCATGCAATGGCCTTCCCGTTCGATGTCATCTCCAATTCTCTGATGACTGTCAGACAGTCAATCCCCTCCTTGATCTTGTTAAGATGAACATAAACTAACTAAGGCCAAAGCCTCGCTACACGCAAGTGCTTCCAAGATTTCTGGATCCGTGATTCCTTCTAAGAGAAACAATGAGTCTCCTACAAAAACACCTTGATCATTGTGACATATGACACCAACAACCCCTCTCTAATTTGTAGTTGAAACTGTTGCGTCAGTATTCATTTTATGTACTTCAGTCGGCAGCGGGATCCAGTCGGCAGATGATCCTGTAGACATCGGTGTGGCGGATCCTATATCGCGCGTGTTGGCGGACGCAGAGTTCGCGGGCGCATCGAATCCTGTCCCCACCTGCCGCTGCATGCGACCAGATCATGAGAAGGATCTGATTCCGCCCCCACCCGGCAACGTGTCGATGCTGGACTGGGCTTCCCAGTAGTCTGGGCCGGCGCTATACCAGTCGTGATCCGAGGCAGATCTGAGCACAGGACAGGAGGCCTGTTGATGCGCATGGGTGGAAGGCGCCACTAGATCCAATTCGTGTCTCGCGCGAGGTTCATCTACTTCTGGTACACGAAATATAGCTTCATTTGGAGCTGGATTTTCAGGATTTTGATCGTTTGGACCATCGTATTCATAAGGGACTTGCACAAGCATGGGAGCGGAACTTGTACTAACAATATTATCACCATATCGGTTAGCACCATTGTCTCCCCCTTGATCAAAATTCCGAAGATTGGGTGGAAGGAGAATAATTTCTGTGCAACGGAGAGCACTGGCATTGGGTTGAAGAGAGGCAAAAGGAAATATAGATTCAACAAATACAACATCTCTGGATATGTAGACCCTACCGGTAGGAACATCAAGTCATTTAACCCCTTTGTGCATATGGCTATAGCCTAGAAACATGCATATTTTTGGGCGAAAAGCAAGCTTGTGTGTGTTCTAGGGTCGAAGATTGGGCCAACATGCACAACCAAAGACACGAAGCTATGTGTAATTTCATGTAACGCCAAGGAGTCTTGCAAGGGGAGTTTCAAGTTTGATGTATTTGCTAGGCAGAGTATTAATAAGATATGTGGCAGTTAAGAATGCATCATCCCAAAATTTGAGAGGCATGGAGGCGTTGCTAGCAATGATAGGCCTACATCAACGATATGACGCTACTTTCTTTCAGCAGATCCATTTTGCTGGTGAGCATGTGGATAAGAGACATGGTGTAGATGCCAAGCTTTTGGGAAAAAAGAATTGAGCTTCTCATACTCACCACCCCAATCTGTTTGCATAGCAATGATTTTGGAGTTAAGTTTGCGCTCAACAAGACTTTGAAAGTTGAGAAACACTTGGAATACATCAAAAGGTTTCTTTAATAAGTAAATCCAAGTAAATTTACTATAGTCATCAATAAAGCTTACATAGTCAGAAAAATCTACCAACTGAAGTAGGAGGTGGCCCCCATGCATCTGAAAAGATAAGTTGCAATGGATTAGTGGATACACTAGTACAAATAGGGTAAGGTAATTGATAAACTTTTTGTTGTTGACACGGATCGCAAACTAAATCAACACTAGACTAAAAAAGGAAGTTTATATTTGCTAATGACGTGTTTGACTATAACTGAAAAAGGATGCCCCACGTGACTATGTCACTTTGCGGAAGATGGCTTGGTGACAAGATAAGCTTGTTTATTTGACCATGACGATGATGACGACGATATGAGTGGGTATAGACCTCCCACGCACCGTCCTCTAAGAATGATTCGTCTCGTTGCCAAGTCCTTAATCAAGAAAAAATAAGGATAGAACTTGATGAGAATATTATTGTCAAGAGTGAATCAATGAACAGAAACAAGATTTTTGGACATTTTAGGTACATGTAAAACATTGTTTAGGTGCAAATTTTTGATAGGTTTCTTAACAATTGAGCTACCAATATGTGTAATTTTCATACCAGAACCACTTGTCGTGTGGATTTGGTCGCCTCCATTGTACTTCTCACGCTTCGTCAACTTGTTGAGTTCCCCATTGATGTGATTGGTGGCTCCAGTGTTCGCATACCAATTTGTATCGCACCCTAGGAGATCACATGTGCCTCCTTTTCGTCCTATTATCGTTCCTCATAGCACCACCAACACACTTTGGCACCTCCTGGATGATGCTTATAGAAAATCTGGCACTCGGGGTTGTGTCTTTGCTGATGATCACGGGCTTGTTGATGTTGTTCTTGTTGGTGTCGAGGTTGTCCTCTGTAGCTGCCACCACCGCTAGTAGGAGAGGGCTGACGATCACCACAACCACACCCTCTTGCTCCTTGCCCACGGATCTGACCACGACCTCTATAGGCTGCATTGGTAGATGTGTGCAATCCATCGATTGATGAGTCACCTAGCATCTCCATTCTCTGATCAAAAGCAAAGATTTACGCAAAGAGATCATTGGCACTGATGTTGTTTTTGACTGCGCCGATTGCCACAACCATAGGGTCATAATCATGATCTAATCCGGCAATGATATAATCTACCATCTCTGGATCTGACACGGGGCGTCCAGGTGCATCTAGTTCATCTCCAAGATGCTTCATCTTCGTCATGTATGCACTGCTTGACATGGTGCCCTTCTTGGTGGTGGTAATTGCAATTCTCAGATTAATAATCCAAGTCTGCGACTGTGAGGCAAACAGAGTTGTTACCGCGGTCCATAGATCGAAGATTGATTCCTTCCCAATGACCTGTGCAAGGATCTCCAGCGTCAGGGAGTTCAGCAAGTAGCTGAGGACCTGTTGGTCTTTCGCGATCCAGGGTCCATACAAAGGGTTCGACGCCATGGTTGTTGTCTTCTTCGGTGATGTGACCTCCACCATCTTGGGTAGAGCGGTGTCTGTGTTTTCCAGGAGACCAATTACCTGCACACCACACAGGGCTGGTAAGACCTGGGCCTTCTAGAGGATGAAGTTTCCTCTTGAAAGCCTCTCCAACGGCGGTGCATCGAGGTTGAGGGCGACGACTGCTGTCGATGAAGACATGAAGGCGGCGGTGCTGAGATCGATGTGTTTCTCTCGCTAGATGTGTACGGAAGAGGATGGTTCTAATACCATGTAAGGTTTTGGGAAGCGTTCCCACTCGATGAGGAGCCGCATTGCATAATATTGATAAGAGGTAGAAGCCCTTCCGTGGCTTACAAGTTGAACACAACTAATCACTCACGATACGGTTCGCTTACAAATAGTTCGAGATAACTACGAGAGGGAGAGATAGATAATAGTTAACATTACAACAGAAATATAACGCAAATCCCATGGTAACCAATTCTAATTCCATACACTTGTGTCTCGCCCATCCCCATTTCTTTTAATGAGGCCCACCTTCAATGCATCCCGTCCTTCACATAGGGTGTGTTTGGCGGGGTGCATGAGCTCAAAAGTTCCATATAGAACCCACTTTTGAATGTTTTATAGGGTCTATGGACTCAACTCAACTATGCCCATCTCATTTAAAAGGCCTCTTAGTCATCCTGAGTTGAGCACACCCATATAGGCTGCATGGAGACACCCATGTTCACCCAAACCCACAAAAAATGTTCAGAATTTCAAATTTTACTTAAATACTCACAAAATGTCCAGAATTTCAAAATTTTCTTAAAGTTTCAAAAACATTTAAGATTTAAAAAAAGGCAATAATGTTCAGAATTCAATTTTTTCTTAAATTCTCAAAAAAATCAAAATTTCGAAAAAAACAGAAATATTCAGTAATTCAAATTTTTTTAAAATTTTCAAAAACATTTGAGATTTTTCTTTTAAAAAATTGCAATAAATTTTCAGAATTTCAAAATTTTCTTAAATTCTCAAAAAAAAAATCAAAATTTCCAAAAAAAACCAGAAATATTCAGTACTTCAAAATTTGTTTAAATTTTCAAAAAATATTCAGTATTTCAAAAAAAAAAATTCTAAAAATCTTTAAAATTTCAACATTTGGTAAATTTTCAAATAAACAGTTCAGAATTCCAAAAAAATGTTTAAATTTGCAAAATATAGAATTCCAAAATGTTTTAAATTTTTGGAAAAAAATTCACAATTTCAAATTTTGTTTACATTTTCGAAAAATGTTCTGATTTTAAATTTTGGTTTTTAATTTCACAATTTCAAAATTTCTTTAAATTTTTAAAAATAAAATTGAAATTCCAAATTTTGTTTGAATTTTTTTCATGTTTTTCAAATGTTGTTCACCATTCAAGAAAATTATTTGAAATTTGAAATCGTTCAATATGTCTACACACATGCAGGCTGCCAAACAAAGTATCGGCTTAGCATGTCACAACACATAAACTGTTATCAAACAATAACAAATGCATGTACTCAACATGTCTGGAGGTAGCATGTCTCAAAGGGGAATAACAATGATATTGTGGGAACTTCCACCAAACACACCCATAGTGATCGCCATACATGTGGTGGGTGCTTTCATACTTCTGCACTCAAGATATCTGTGTCCTGGGACGTGCACTAAGAGAAGTTGGGTCTTGTAAAATCATCCACACCTGACGTGCAAGCAAAGCCAAGTTAAAAATCTTCATATCCCCGAAACCCAATCCCCCTTTGTATTTCGGCATCACCACTGTATCCCAAGATACCCAGGCAGTTTTCCGCTCTCTTTTTTTACTTCTCAACCAGAATTTCGGTAGCAAGGAAGTGATATATATGTTGACATTGTCCTCCAGGGACCTTAAATACGGACATGGTGTACGTTGGTATTACCCGGACAACAGACTTAATGAGAATTTCTTTACCGCTTCTTGCTAGACACTTCTCCGTCCACCCTTGCACGTGCTTCTAAATGTGGTCCTTTATGTATGAAAAAGACCCATTCCAAGCGTCCACATCTGACTGGAGCGCTAGATATTTTTCGTTGGCAAATTGTAATATGCTCCCTTTTATTCCCTTTTTTGACATGTGAGGTAAAAAAGTAAGAGTTAATCAGATCATTAATTTATAAAATCAACGGCTCAAATCTATTATATACTTTTACCTCTCATGTGAAAAAAGTGGGTAAGAGAAAGCATATTAAAATTGCTCTTTGTCGTTGTTGGGAGACTCGGAGTGAATCCAAAACCTTCTTTATCTCCGCTCTCGTGACCTCCGCACATTTTCTCCTAAAAAAAATAGAGGACTTGTCTGTGTTGATTTTTTGCCCCGGCACTCGGGGATAGCTCGTCAAAACCCTATGAAGGGCTTCAGTTTTCTCCTTGATGCATTGCTGAATAATATGCAATCATCCGCAAAAAGAAGCAAATTAACCATTGATGCAGTCGGTGCAGCTTGTACTCCTTCTGTCTCACCTGTTCGGCTAGCATGTTGCATGAGGCATGATAGACCTTCGCTAGTAAGAAAAAATAGTTAGGGAGATATTGGGTCACCTTACCTAATACCGCGAGATGGTGCAAACTCCAGGGTACGGCCTCCATTAAATAAAATTGATAAGGTTACTGTCCTCACTCCATGCATGAGTGCATCAACAGAAGTATTACATAGCCCCAACTTCCTCATGATGGTTTTCCTCATAATGACTGCATCAACATAAATATTTTCTTAAGGCGCTAAAACCCAACATTAACACAATCCATGCAGAAAAAAAAAAAAACTCCCGCAAAAATAGAATGCTTTTTTTTTAGGGAAACACAATCCATGCAGGTCATCTTTCTAGGATGTGCTAAAACCAAACATTAGATTTTGCTACAATGCAACAAACCGGAGAGGAGATTAGACGGCAATGAAAGCGCGCAACCGAAAAGGGATCTACAGGTGAGCTGCCTGCACCGCTGCACGCATGTCCCAATCAGTCAGACAGTGAGATCTATCACTGATCAGTTTTGATTACCGTCCTCTTAACACCTAATTACTACGGTTTCGTTCACACAGCCTCATCTAACCTTCCAATAGCACCCACATCTAGGAACGTCCTACATATACACATGAACAGCTAGCAGAGGCTTCTCCGTCAGCCACATGCACACACTCACACCGAGAGGGGGGCAGACGAAGCCATGGGGAGGAAGCCATGCTGCTCCAAGGAGGGCCTGAACAGAGGGGCATGGACGGCAATGGAGGACGACATCCTAGTCTCCTACATCAACGAGCACGGCGAGGGCAAGTGGGGCAGCCTCCCCAAACGAGCTGGTAAGCTACTCACATTTGTCGATTACGCGTGCGATTTTCTCCAAGTTGATAAGATCTCTCCTCCAAACCCTTTCTAGCCAAGTAGCCATTGCAACTGAAACAGAGCGTATGTGTGTGAGATGAAACAAGGAATGCGGCAAGAGAGAGGCATCGGTGGTTTAGCATAGCTCAAGATGGTCGTGTTTACGGCATGTGAGATGTTGTGTGCAGGGCTGAATCGGTGCGGGAAGAGCTGCCGGCTGCGGTGGCTCAACTACCTCCGGCCGGGGATCAAGAGAGGCAACATCTCCGACGACGAAGAGGAGCTCATACTCAGGCTCCACACGCTCCTAGGCAACAGGTGCACATCTCTCTTGCTCCCGTCCAATTGCATCGTGCGCATTCTCTGTTGTGCAACTGATCAACCATTCTATTGCTGTTTACTTACACCTACACTTGCATTTACATGCATACTCCTAATACACAGCAGTGACAAACAAGTTGATCTTCAGCCGTGGAGGAGCATTAGTATCAATTAGGCACAGTTGTTTGACAAAAATGATTAATAAACACCAATGGGGCGCTAACCTTTCCGTTGGAGTTTCCTTTTCGTTTTCCCTACATGGAAAACAGAGATGTATGATAAGACAAAGTAGGCCAACGCCCAAATGAATATATATATATATGATCACCTGTACACACCTACTATCCATATCAGTCAGCATGCATGTTTCCCAATTCAGCCGTGCCTGAAGAAAAGAACAACCTCTTGCTGACAGCCTGAGTGCGTGTCCCCTATCCCCAAGAGGTTAACGAGTTATTCGGTCAGCAAAGTTGATGATGACATGCATTCATTCATGCATGCATGCACAACCACTCTAATCTACTCCCTCCGTCCCATAATGCAAGACGTTTTTTGATAATAGCCTGAAAAGCTCCCATTGAGTTCTAGAACGAAATGCCACTCTCCCTCCCAGATGTGGCACTGTTTGTCTCTGTCACATAGGCAATGACTGCAGCTAACCTTGTCAGGCGCAAGTGAATATGGCCAGCTAGAATTCGCTACTGCTAATCAATCAATTGCAAGCGCTAGATAATGCAGGGCCAGCATGTAATAATAGGTGACGTGGCCCGTGGCAGGTGGTCGCTGATCGCGGGGCGGCTGCCGGGGCGAACAGACAATGAGATCAAGAACTACTGGAACACCACCCTGAGCAAGAGGAACCTGCTGCAGGCCCACGGCGCCGGCTGCTCGAGCCACCCGCAGGCCAAGCAGGAGGACACGAGAAGCCCGATCCGGACCAGGGCGCTGCGGTGTACCAGCACGGTGGTGGCGGCAGCAGAGGGTTTTGACGAGCTCGGCCGTGCGGCGCCGGAGCACGTCGCGGAGGAGGATCAGCTGGGAGACTGCCTGTCGATCGGCTCCATCGACCTCGATCTGGAGGGCATCGAGCTGGGCTTCATGATGAGCCCGTGGGGCGGCGACGGCGTGGGTGGTCAGCATTTCGGTGCTCCCGGGACTGGGGCTGAAGATCTGGAGGAGCTGCTCGGACTGGGCGTGGCCGGAGGAGTCGGGGACGGCGACGGCCATGGTGGGCTCGGGGACCTGGAGCTGCCGTGGCTTTGATAGCCGGGGGAACGGTCAAAATGTCCAAATGTGCTTGGCGTGAATGATATAGTTACGTGCAGTAAATTATTACGACTTGCATGGCTCAGTTGATTTTCTGTGTACGAATTACAAGCTGGCGCTGTAAATAAAATGGAATGCAATGGGCAGAAAGTGAACAACGGAAGAAAAGAAAAAGTGGAAGGTTAAGAGCCTTGCGCTCTACCAACTGAGCTAGACGGGATGTGTTATTTCCATTTCGAAACAACATTACCATCTCACTTCAGCGCGTGTGCAGAATGTATAACCACATAATGGCACCTCCCCGCGGCAAGAAAGCATAGCCACTCTTGATAAAGAAAACAACTAAATTAGTGCGTATGCATCTGACACTGCAGCTTTCTTCTCTCTATATTGCAGTCCCTCTATCTGACGTGCGCATATTTTTAGGTCGTCATATTAAACAACCAAATATGTGTGACATGCCAAAACAAAAAAAACATAATAGAAACACAATCAAAATAGTCAGCAGGAACACTTATTAACATTCAGAAAAACAACAATGGAACAGTAGTTCAAGTTCGACAAGTAAACACCATATACAAAACAAACCAAGTTGACAACAATGGACAGAAACTAAATCAACCTGGGGTGCACGGCTACAACATACACTTATTTGCAAGGCTGCTCCCTTTCCCAAAGCATCAGCGTTTCTCATGGCGAATTGTTATTTTTCGAACAATCTGAACGGTGAAATGGGAGGGCGATAGCCAGAAAGAGCGATCCCGGCAAGCTACACTACACACAAAGTACCAGGAACCGGCCAACGATCTACAACAGCCAGTCAGCCCATGTTCAGCTGATCAATGGTCATTCGGGGACACTTTGCCGCTGCGGCGGCCACAGCGTTAAGCTGGAAAGAAACCCTCTGGCCCTGGCTCTGAGGTTGGTGCTGCTGCTCGTTGCCCCTCTGATCCTGCGAGGAGTTCGGGTTAGGATTGGCAGCGTCTGCGTTGGCGCCCTCTTCCTCATCTTCTGCTTCCTCGGTCTGAGTTGGCGGCTTCAATGCGGGTAGGAGCTGGTAGTTCTGGCTCAGCAAGGTGTCCTGCTCTGGTGGCAGAGGAATCGAGCCGGGCGGAGCGATGGACTTGGGCAGCGGGATTTTGTTCCGGCTGCGTGCCAGCTCGAGTAGAACCTGCGACATCAGAAAAATGACTTGTCAGCCCACCTATGCGCATAGAGTACTTTGTGTCAACTTATAATTTCCAAGGATATGATAAAACATAAAACAAGCACTTATTGACTTCAAAGCATAACCAAAAGAGTTGTTCTTAGCCTTTATCCACATACGCAGGATCTTCTTTAGGTATATCTTAGCAGCTAAAACACAAGTGAGTACCCTTGTGCACGACCCTCAATCTCTAATATATTTGTACTACCTGACATGATTCATCAACATTTTAGGTATATCTTGAGATGCCAGCCTCATACACATTACGAATCATACCCTGTCTGTTTCATGTTTTCCTAAAAGTCTAGCCATGCATTCCAAATAATTGTTTTCTACTACGCGTAGCCTGTTCCCGAGGAACTGGAGGGGGTGTGCGTGGGGGCACCAGTCTATCAGTGAATTGGCAGGTAACCATCATTATGGAATGTTATATATGGGGAATTCCGTACCAAAGGAGGAAGCCCACAGGCCACAGCAGACACACCTGAGTTGGAATATGCTAAGAATTCTATATTAAGGAAATGATCTTTTGTTCCCTTAGTCAAGAGTTGTTTCAACAGAACCAGAAGCACTTACTTTCCGCAGCAGTTTGAGTTTGTATCCGTCCAGGACACTAGTCTTGAGTCGGCTATATAAAGGTCCCCTAGCTGCAGCGACTGATGAAATTTATCAATAAAGAAGTCTTCCCCTGATCTCTATTCACCACTACCCGGTCACCTTTCTGATCGGCACTGGCCCTGACCTCTATTTATCAATAAAGAAGCCTTCTCGCCGAAACCTCGTTAGCACTCTAGCGCCTCCTGGCCATAGGCATACCCTCCAGTCTAGAGGCTCTAACAGATGCCCTGCTCTCCGTTCCATGCGATTATTTGACTTGACCCGTGAGGAGTGTCCAAATCTAACGAAAGTAATCGATAGTACACATAATATATCAAAAGAATAAAGCCACCTAATAAAGAAGCTGAGTATTCCTTTTTCCAATTTCAACAGTAAGACGATTGCTACAGTACCGGCAGCATCAACGCACTAACAGAAGAGGGTATTTATTTCTTGCTTGATTCTCAAAGGTTACATTGTGTATGTTTTCCAAATAAGACATGGCCTCAGCTGAACATTCCTAACAAGACATGGGGTAAATTGAATTCTAACTCATCAATCTTCTGCCCCAGCTTGACTCTCCTTGCATCATCTGCTACAAGCTGCACGGGGGGATTTAAATCTCGACACTCCCAGGTTACCCACCAAACTGGCAAAAGTTCGGTGTCCAACATCCTAAAGGATAAATGAGTCGTCTTGGCCCTAATGGCAGGTTACTAGGAGAGGTGTCGTGGCCCGAATGGAGTGAATCAGGTTTAACTCTGAAAGTAAATGTAAAACATATTTTAGAAACAAGAGACGCTTTGGCCGAGTGGTTAAGGCGTGTGCCTGCTAAGTACATGGGGTTTCCCCGCGAGAGTTCGAATCTCTCAGGCGTCGAATTTTTTATTTATTTTTCTTGGTGTCTTATTTCTTTCTGCTCCGAAGTGGACTCATAATGATCCCTTTCTATAAGTAAAGCATTGGATGGTCGCTCGCTTGAGATTGTCTGCATTACTGGCTTCCTGCTATACAGCAGCAACCTTTGGTCCTCACTTTGGTGGTAAGCTTCTTGTGCCATGTTCCTCTCTTTGCTTGGAATTTAGCATGCCTCTTTTCTTCTTAAACACCTTCATTCATCTTCAGCATCTGTTTCTTTCAGTGCTGGTTTGCCCTATTTCTAGGCCGTAACCAAAACAGTTTTTTTTGTGCAGCATTAGTTTTGTAAGTAGTAGTGCTAGCTCGCCTTCATATATCCCCTGCTACCCTGTTACCTTTCTTATCTGTGCTGACTACGGTGCCTCCTCGCCAGCCCTCTAGCGCCTCCTGGCGACAGGCATATCCTCCGGTCTAGAGGCTCTAACAGATGATCTCCCTTCTATGCGATTATTTGAGTTGACCCATAAAGAGGGTCCAAATCTAATGAAAGGTATCGATAACCTAAAGAGTAAAAGCCAACTAATAAAGAAACTGAGTATCTTGTTTCCAGTTCCAACGGTAAGATGGCTGCTACAGTACAAGCAGCATCGCTGCACTAACAGAAGAGGGCATTTATTTCTTGCTTGATTATCAAAGGTTACATTGTGTATATGGAAATACTTGCACATGGTTCCTAAATTTTTGGACCCTTCAGTAGATAAGCACTCAACTTTCCAAACAAGACATGGACTCAGCTGAACAT